>JAQBSW010001722.1:0-123822 GCA_029291075.1 Eudiplozoon nipponicum | reverse complement strand
TAATTGCATAGAAATTGTGCATCGGATATTACCAGTCATGTTAAATGGATTCCTAGCTAAAATAGCTGACAGCCGCATTTATGATTTTCCATTTATTATTTTATGATCTTACATAGGCGTTTCGGATTGATCTTTTTTTTTGTTCACCATTAAACGTCGAAACACGTGAGTGCATGCGAGTGGCCGAAGTTTTTCTATGTTGTAGGTACAAAGGAATTGGTGGACTTATTGACCTTCCATACTTGATTTAAAGAATAGTTATCACAACTCACATAATAAAGATGGTTCAGTTAAATAAATTACAGATGTGTGTCAATAGCTGCAAAAGATTCGTGACTTCATAGACTCTTTTACGTAAACATTTCCCACTCAAGTACAATATGCAAAGAATACTAGATTTGAGGGGGCGCATATCTGGTTTTGCTTTCCCATATATATATATATATATATATATATATATATATATATATATATATATATATATACTTATATATATACATTAATAATTTAATCCTCGCTAGGAAGCAAATCTCAATAAATGAAAATAAACAGGGCATCTCCACTTAATTAAACGAACATTGGTTGCGTGGCAATTTCTGGCCAGTACATGATGAGTTCCCAATAAGGACGAAACCGGTCTACTGGATGAATTGCCTTTCCTACACTATACAATTCTTAGTTTATACTGACATATGTAAGTAATTAATGGGTCAGGTGTTTATATCAAGACCGCAACCTTGATTATAATAATTGTTATCACCACCCGCGCAACCAATGTTCGTTTAATTATATAAATGTTCATTTCAATACCACTTCCCCAAGTAATGTGGTGTCTGTTCAGTAATGACAGATTGTGGATGGTTAGTTGGAACTTTGGATCAAAATGGATACCATATGAACTCCACCTAAAGGTAAAATAGACTAACTAAGTTACATTAGTTAGTATATAACTGAAAATTGTGTGCAGTGTAGTGTGCGGCAGGATGGCTCAGTGATTAGAGCACCAGATTCCGAAGCAGACGTGCTCAGGTTCGAGTCCTGTCCACGGCAAATTCTAGCCAGTACATGATGAGTTCACAATAAGGACGAAACCGGTCTACTGGATGAATTGCTTTTTCTACACTATACAATTCTTAGTTTATACTGACATATGTAAGTAATTAATGGGTCAGGTGTTTATATCAAGACCGCAACCATGATTATAATAATTGTTATCACCACCCGCGCAACCAATGTTCGTTTAATTAATCCTCACTAGTCAGTTTGTCATCGTACTCTGCTTATGATCACAGAAGGACCAAACGCGTCAATACGTTTGACTGACGGTAGTTTTGCTATGTTGTTCGACGAGTGTTCAAGCCAAATGGAATCGGTGTTTACTTCAAGCACGCAAACTTGATTTAAAGAAATTTTATCACCACCCGTACAATCAATGATGGTTTAACCATGTAACACAAATAAGTATATTAGTAGCTGCAAAAACCGCATGCTGGTGACTGAATAAGAGCTGTGCAGCCGACATATTCAATCAAGTAAAACTTATGCGGGACTACTGAAGGTGATAGTCGAATTTCTAATCTTCTTTTCCTTGTATAGGCATTACGGTTTGATTCTTGCCATTCAGTTTGCCGTTCTACTCGGAAGGAAGGTACATAACGCGTCAGTAAACGCGACCAGCGCTAGTTTTACTATGTCGTAGGTAGTTAAATAAAATTAGGTTAATGTTTATGATTTAAGCAACTGTTTTCCATAGATGTGCAAATATTTCTTGTTTAATTAAAAAACAGATGTTTGTGGCGCTAAAGATGAAATAATTAATATTTGGAGCTGCAAAGAAATTATGCTGTTGACATTTACAATCAAGTAAAATTGTTTTCGAAACTATTTCGGATAAGAGTCGCGTATCTGATGGATTGCTGTATAATCCCTGTTGATACGATATCCGTCGTTCACCAGTGATAAACATGGATGGGCGAAAAACATCTTTACATGTGGATGACTGCAGCTTTGCTATGTAGTGCAGTAAGTAAAATGAAATAGTTTTGGTGTTTACCTTAAAACTTCAACGTTGTTCTAAATAGTTCGATATGAACGACAGTCGAGGAAATGGTTGAAAATAAACAAAAAGAAAAGTCTTCAAGGTCTGATATTTCAAGCGAGCTGTTAACAGAATGCAAACCAAGCAAGGACGAAACTTAGAAAGGAATCTATTCAGATGTATAAAATTCAGGAGAATGAAAAAAAGCTATATTGCAATTAATATATGAATGGTTCTTTGTAGAATTTCATTGAGGCACGCATCTGCTCGTTAGGTATTATTGTGCACCTAAACAATCTCTGATTGCGCGGGTGGTGGTAACATATCTTTAAATCGGGTTTGAGAGCTTGAAGTGAGCACCAATTCCATTGTATTTAACCAGTCATCGAACAACATAGCAAAACTAATGCCAATCGCACGCACTGGCGCGTTTGCTTTATGTTGGAAAACTGTGACTTAAAACAGAATTAGTCAATTTAAAACTAACCGGAATTATACAATTCGACATATCAATAGAGTTACCATATACCAAACCGGAACAACGGTTCGAAGGTATCACGAAAAATAGACGCAATGGAATATTGTCAGGCTTTGGAACAGCTGTGTGTGTATTGAGAATTTTTTCAAGCAAAATTAGGAAAAGGATATTTGCAATTTCTTACATCAGTTAGATTAATTATCAAATTTAATATTCCATTGTTAAAATAGCGACTAAAAGGCATACTCTGTATATATATATATATATATATATATATATATATGTATATATATATGCATTTTGTTTATATATATATATATAAATATATATATGTATATATATATATATATAAATATATATATATATGTAGAAAACAAATTGAGAACAAGGCAGGACGAAAGACAATACTCGGGAAATTAACATTCGTACACGTAACAACCAAACAATGCGAAAAATTGGTTAACTCTCAATCCATCAATACAAGAATGACCGGATCCAGACATCACTCTGCAAGGCAACGAGAAAGATCCCTACACGTAAATAGACATACGCACAGACACATACGCATACACACTTACTAATTAGCCCAAATAGAAATATAAGTAAAACAGAGTCTACCTAGTTGCCACCCACATAATCAAATGAAAACCCAGTATGTTTATAAATTATATATATATACATAAATATATAATAAAAATCTTTTTGAATACAAGCCATAATTAAGTTCATAGTACCGTTTCCATTTTTTTAAATAAAAGAAAATTTATCAGATACAATAAACGTGTCTTTATCACATAACCCTCAGTTATCTATAAATAAACACACACACACACACACACATATATATATATATATATGCATATATATATATACATATATATAGAAAGGCCAAACCACATAGAAAATGTACACGTGGAATGTGTAAAGTTAGGAAACAACCAATAAATTTCCTGTATCAGTTCAATGCCCGAACATTATTTTACTGCTGGCATAAATTCGACTGAAGTTAGTTTATCCATAAAGCTTCGTATTTGGCTAACTCATGTATGTTATAGAATTTAATAATTAGCAGAAAATGTTATGCTCTTCTGTGCATTTGAACGATTTTAGAAGTGAAGTCTGATCAACTGAGGTAGCTTTAAAAGAAATAAGAGAAATGAGTTAGCCGCATACGAAGCTCAGTGGATAAACATACTGCAGCCGGTATTGTACAAGCAGAAAATCGTGTTCGGGGCATAGAAATTAAACTGGCGATGATGCACACAATTGATTGGTCGTTCTCTAACTTCACATCCTTTCCACGTTTGCATTTTCTATTTTGTCTGGCCTTTTGTATATATATATATATATAACGCCTGCCTCTGCCTTATATATATATTTATATAAATGTATTTCTTAGATATTTTATAAGAATATGAGAAAGAAACCGTTCCAGAATCTAATATTCGTTCCTTTTCGTGCATGGATAGGTTACAATTAATATAATACAATCCTACGATTATACTTTGATTCAACAGAAATTCCCAGGTGGCATGGTGTAGGTTATATAATAACAGTGCGGTGAATGCAACTTTTGTTCTTATGTCCAAATCAATGCAATATTGGCCTCATCTGAAGAAAAGACTGATAGAGAAACATAACTGCCAACTGCAATTAGTGCACCGTTTGGTTGACGCAATAGATACGTTGCACAAATTTGATGGAAATGTGTCCTGATTCTAGCTCTGTTTGCGTTGGGTCTACCAAGTACTTAAAGATTGTCCAATAAAGATGAAACCGGTCTACTTCATGAAATTCATTTTCCATCTCATGTAATGTTTAGCTTATATCGAAAACGTGACTCCACTTTCAACCATGATGTATGTACTTATGATCAAATATGTAGTTGTTTGCTCGCATTAGTGGCACCCCTCATTAAAACAAATTGAAATAGTATTTGCTTTAAATCAAGTTTGCGAGCTTGAAGTAAACACCAATCACATTGTATTTAACCAGTCGTCGAACAATATAACAAAACTACCGCCAGCCGCAACGCTCTGACGCGTTTCGACCTTCCATGATCATCGTCAGAGTACGACGGCAAACTGACTATCGAGGATCAAACCGTATTGAATATAGGAAATAAAAGTTAGATATACAGCTCTCACCTCTAGCAGTCCGCATACATTGACGACGGCCAAATGTCGGCTGCGAACACATGCAGTCACGAACATTAACTGTTTGTAGCTTTCGCCACGCCATACTAAGCTACAATCGGTTAATGTTCGTGACTGCATAAGCCCCGACATTTCCAGTCAGAGATTCAATAATACACTGCAGAATGAAGCCATATCTAACATTCCATATATTCAATGCGGTTTAGTCCTCGATAGTCAGTTTGCCGTCGTACTCTGATGATGATCATGGAAGGTCGAAACGCGTCAGTGCGTTGCAGCTGGCGGTAGTTTTGTTATTTTGTTCGACGACGGGTTAAATACAATGGGATTGGTGTTTACTTCAAGCTCGCAAACTTGATTTAAAGCATTGTTACCACCACCCGCGCAATCAATTATTATTAAATTGAAATAGTATTTGTTTATATGTTGCTATTTCCTCATGCTCGGCTTTTGTATCTAGCACATTCTTGAACGCCCAGCTGTTTTAGTCTAACAATCATGCAGGATAATACTCTGGTAATCACATCGTACCTAATAAGAGCCACTGATGCGTTCTTGGCCTAGTTAGTTAATCATGTATTGTATAAATCAATAAGTACTAGTGTTTTCAACCAAGAATATATATATATATATATATATATATATATATATATATGTATATATATATATATATATAAGTATTTTATTTCGAAAATTGTCACTGCTTTAGTTAGGTTCCAAGTATTTCTATAACAGCTTTGAACATCCAAAGTCCTGCTCCTGGTTTTCCATGGCAGACATGTGCTCACGAACACAAAAAGAGTAAAGACGATCCTTGCGCCTCAAAGTAAGATGCTCCAGGTAGATGTTGCTTGTCAGTTTTAGGTAGTAGACCAACCAAAAAAAATAAAACAGGATCAAAATAAAAAACCCTCTGGTGGGCATATAAAAAGATTGAATTTGCTTCCAAAGATACAGTCTGGAACAAAGCAACAGATGACAGACTTTCAGATAACGCCTGGCTTTAAAAAAGGATATTGCCTAAACGTTCAGAGAGAGACAATTTTATCTTAAGAATAACACTTGCGCATTTTTCCACTTAATCTTTACGGTTACGCCCTTACGCCGGGCGTATTCTTCCAAGGAAATAAACAGTTGTAATTAAGTTGTAATGCAAATCACGTCACCAATTTTTAGCATGCATATTGGCTAAGCATCAACAAGAATTCCGCGCAAGATAATCGGTCGGACAGAGGTAGATGAAAGCATTCAAATTCAACACGTCCGTGTACCTTATAAAGTGCTGAGAATGTGGTCGATCGCAATATAGGGAACTATCGCCCAACGCCGGCACCCATCAGAAAGAATTCTAAGCTCTTAAGTCTGTGGTTGATTGTATAAGTTTATCACTGCAAAAAAATTAAAGGATCGCAATTCTAATAATCAATTTTGCGAGCTTGAAGTAGTCATCAATCTCATTGTATTTAACCAGTCTTCGAACAACATAACCAAAACTACCGCCAGTCGCAACACACTGACGCTTTTCGACTGTGGCAATAGCCACCTTTAAGACAAATAATGAAAAAAGGGTCTTATCTAGGGCAGACATTATTTCAACAGAAATTCCTCGCAGAAGCGCCCGTATAAGAATGAAGCAGTCAGCCCAATGATAAAAGCAGACTTCTTGCCTAAGTGAACATAAATTAATTAATATTTGTAAATTTGTTTTATTAAATCGATGCTCGTTATATAATTGAGTAAAAATAAAGCATGTGTGGTACATTTAAAATGGCTTCTGATGGGTTGGAAACGTTGATTCATGAACTGACTTCTCAAATGAATAATTTAACTGCAGAATTAGGCATAACTAAGTCTCGTCTGGACGATACGCTGATAATAAACACAGACGACATACGGGTACGTGGACCATCCAATATAGGTGGACACAACATCGACCTTCCTTGATCATCATCAGATTAAGACTGAAAACTGACTAGTGAGGATCAAACCGCATTGCGCATATATGGAAAGAAAAATTAGATAGGCAAATCTAACCTATAGTAGTCTCGCATACGTTGTACTCGACGGGAAATGTCAGCTGCACAATTTATATCCAGTCACGGACATTAACTTTATGCAGCTTTTGTTTCATGTACATACTTTATGCAATTAAACTATCATTGACTGCGCATGGAGGTGATGGCAATTATTTACATCCAGTTGGCGAGCATGATATAAACATCAATCCAATTTTACTCAACCAGTCACACAACAGTGCAATACTATTCTCAGTCCCACGTACTGATGCGTTTCAGCATTTCATGGCCTTGTTTAGAGCACGAGGGCAAACTAACCAATAATTATCATATCGCGATCCACGTACAAGTTACGGATAATCAAATATGTGGTTCTTGTATATGCATTGCGTTTTCATACTCATTATATAATTAAACGAACATTGGTTGTACGGGCGGTTATAACAACTACTATAATCAAGGTCGCGATCTGACTCATTATTTAAATACATTTGTCAGTATAAAATAAGATTTTTTTAGTGTTGAAAAGTCAATTCATCCAGCAGACCCGTTTTATCCTCATTGGGAACTCATCACCTACTGGAGAGAATTTGCCGCGAACAGGACTCCAACCTGGGCACGTCTGCTTCGGAACCTGGTGCTCTAACCACTGAGCCATCCTGCCGCACACCACACTGCACACAATTTTCAGTTATATACTAACTAATGTAACTTGGTTAGTCTATTTTTCCTTTAGGTGGAGCTCATATGGCATCCATTTAGACACAACGTTCCAACTAGCCATCCCCAATCTGTCATTACTGAACAGACACCACACTACATGGGGAAGTGGTATTGAAATGAACATTTATATAATTAAACGAACATTGGTCGCGCGGATGGTGATAACAAATATTATAATCAAGGTTGCGGTCTTGATATAAACCCCTGACCCATTAATTACTTACATATGTCAGTATCAACAAAGAATTGTATAAAGTAGAAAAGGCAATTCATCCAGTAGACCGGTTTCGTCCTTATTAGGAACTCATCATGTACTGGACAGAATTTGCCGCTGACAGGACTCGAACCTGGGCACGTCTGTTTCGGAATTTGGCGCTCTAACCACTGAGCCATCCTGCCGCACACAACACTACACACAATTTTCAGTTGTATACTAACTAATGTTTCTTGGTTAGCCTTTCTTTTAGGTGGAGTCCATATGACATCCATTTAGGCACAAAATTCCAACTAACCATCCCCAATCTGTCAATGTAGATCAGACACCACACAACATGGAGAAGTTTTTCTTTCTTTCGTCATAACAGCTGGAAAGAAACATCAGAAATGTCGTTCTTGCAAAAAACGTAAATCATCGAATATACAAAATATACACCCGATATTGCCGCCAATCTTGTAAGATTTATTTGATTTACCCGTAGTTTAGACTTGCACTAACTGCACACCAAATCACCGGGGAATCGTGATTAATTAATGCACTGCTAATAATGTTCTTTGCGCTCTACATCTTAATTTACGCTTCAAGAGGATAAATCAGATAAAATACAGAAAGTGGAGCGTAAAGTAATAAATGAAATCAAGATCTTGACAGATACCAGTTTATTTTTTGAATTTTTTTTGCGGAGTGCAAGCTATATATATTTCAATGCCGCGTTTTGCGTACGCGGGTAATAGCTGTGCACGGGCAGTTTCACAAAGATCCGATTGATCACAATTTCCAATTTTGTTTTGTCTTTGATCGGGTTGACTTCTTATTCGTTCCAATGGAAATGAACAAAGATGTGATAGAACCGCATTTCCAGTTGAACGAAAAAAAGTCAACCCGATCAAAGACAAAACAAAATTGGAAATTTGATCAATCGGATCTTTGTGAAACTGTCCATGCACAGCTATTACCCGAGTACACAAAACGTGGCATTGGAAGAAAAAAGATACCAGTTTAATTGACGAGGACATTGCACAGTAACTCATTCCATTTTGATCATGCACACCAAAAATGTACGGCTTAACATAAACACACAAAGTATATAACTGAAAATTGTGTGTAGTGTGCGGCAGGGTGACTCGGTTGTTAGGGCACCTGATTCCGAAGCAAATTCTGGCCAGTACAAGATGAGTTCCCAATAAGGACGAAACCGGTCTACTGGATGAATTGCCTTTTCTACACTATACAATTCTTAGTTTATACTGACGTATGTAAGTAATTAATGGGTCAGGTGTTTATATCAAGACCGCAACCTTGATTATAATAATTGTTATCACCACCCGCGCAACCAATGTTCGTTTAATTATATAAATGTGCATTTCAATTCCACTTCCCCCATGTAGTGTGGTGTCTGTTCAGTAATGACAGATTGGTGATGGTTAGTTGGAACTTTGGGTCTAAATGGATGCCAAATGAGCTCCACCTAAAGTAAAAAGGACTAACGATGTTGCATTAGTTATTATGTAACTGAAAATTGTGTACAGTGTGGTCAATTCTTTGTTTCACGTATTGGCTAAATAGCTCGTTCATATACTGGAACCACTGAAAAAAATACTAGGTAATTATTTGTTTTCCGTTTCTTCTGAGCTTGCTAACAGAAATCAAGCTATAAATGTTAAAATCAAGATTATTTTGTCTTTTGATATTACTATATCCGGTGTCAGGTCACACTCTACGCAAGCTTGTCTTATTATTTACGAAAGACGTACAGTTTCGTTTTAATGGAAGCATATATAAACAGAATGATGGTGTGGCAATGGGGAGCTCCTTATCTCCAGTGTTGGCTGACATTTTTCTAGACCATCTTGAGAAAACATCATTAATGAATGACTTGAGAAAATGTGCTCAATATATACGGTAAGTAGATGATATTTCCTTGTCTTTAAGAACAGGTCACAATCACGAACATTGCCTTAAAGTTGCAACAAAGCGCATAAGAATATTGGTTTTACCTCAGAACGCGGAATTGATGATTGTCTGCTTTTCTTAAATGTACTACTAAAGAAAGATACTGGTGGTAAATTAAAAAGACTAATTTACCTTAAACCAACCTGGATTGCACAGAATTTGCTCTACAACAGTTTCGCGCATTTTCAAGATGAATTACCAAATGTTCGCTGCTGTTTTTCAAGAATTTACATGTTGGTTAGTCCAGGTTCAAAAGTCAACGAGTATTCTAAATCAATAAACGATTTAATGTTACATATTGTTTGTTGCGAAGAAGTAATATATATGCAAGTATGTATTAGGTGTTGCGAACCTTCTAACAAATTAGTTCATTTGTGACCAGAAGGATAAACCAAAGACAGCATGAATGGAAGGTATAATCTCATGCACATTCGTTTCGTGCTTACTGGCGACTCATCAGTAGGAGCCGGTATTACGCCCTTTAACCAATATATATTTGGTCGAAGAATGTGAAATAATAGGACGATTTAATGCCTAATAGCTATCACAGACCTTTAATTTAGTCACTGAGAAAAGGGGAAGTCATCAGCAAAATACGTATTTCGGACCAGAAAAAAAAGAAGTTTACATGAACATCCCATTTAAGTGTGATGTAGTATCCCGCATAACCAAAAAGAAAGTTGAAGGGGTATTTACACGCTCATTTAATGCAGCTAAATTATGTGTGCCATTTAAGTTAACAAACTTGCTTTACCAACAACCAAAGAGAAACAGTCGTTAATGCCGACAGAAAATATTATTTACCCATCTAGATGACGGTTAATTATTCGAGGGAGTGTAAATAGCAACTTACACGCATTTTAAACTAAATCGTGAATACACGCCTGCAATTGCGCAGCACATCGTTGCAACTTCATAGGTCTGTTCATCCAGACGTAGTATTTAAGATAATTACTAAATGTAATAACAGAAAAGAGTTAGCCAGATGCAAATCTTGATGGATAAATAGACACCAGCCAGATTTATTCAAGCGAAAGAAGCCTGTTCGGGCATTGAGCTTGAACTGGAGGTGATGCACTCTATTGATTGGCTGTTCGATTATTTCAAACACTCTCCATGTTTACATTTTTAATTTTGTTTTACCTTTCAATTTATATTTTTAGTACTATTTTATGAATAATTAGTTTATCCGTTAGACAAAATTGTAATAATTTTGTACCAATCGCAAATATTTAGGCGACGCGAAACGTGGCTGATATGAGATAATGGAACAAAACAATTATCCCCGATGGTAGATATCTACTGATACTCTAACATCCAGTCGAAAATTGCTGGTATGTAGCTAAACTCAAAACAATTATCAATGAGCAATTACCTAGGGTGAATGATATTTTGATTTTTCGATTCGTATACAGATATGCATATAGAAATAGGATTATTATACATGGATTGGCATATAGATATGTCTAGATTACAATAACGAGATTAATTTTTGATTAGCTCAATAAGAGATAATAGGTAAATAGGCGGAAGAAAGGAAGATCAACAGATAAACTGGTAATTATAAGGATGGGTAGATATTTCAAAGATCCATTCATGGACATGAACAGTTAGAGAAAGATCAATCGTTCGCTAATTTTATGAAACGACGGATTGATACATCGATAGAAAGTAAGTTAAGATAATAAAAACCAAAAATATAGAACTGATGCACCGTCCAATTTTCCCAAATTCCTAAGCCAAATATGTAGAGGAAACGAATGTGAACACGAGATTATACTTTCAGTTCATGCTAACTTTGGTTTATCCTTCTGGTCCTATTTAAACTACTTCGGGAATGGTTGCGAATTGCGAGCTCCAAATGTTGAATCTTCGCGTTTTGCGTTCGCGGATTATCGTTTTTCACTATCAGTTTCGCGAAAGTCCGATTGGTCCTCATTTCCCAGTATGCGTCGATTTTGTCTCATTGCCGGGGTGCGGAATCGCCTCCTTTCTTCCGAAGGCTTCAACATCGTTCACAATAACCACTGCGAAATGAGGTACGATCTAGTCGTGGTTGACTGGCGACGTTTCAGTGTGGGTGTTTTCATGTGCTCCATGCAATTTATGCACCTATAGAGTTTAATTACTGTGACCAATTCTTTGTTTAAAACCATAAGTGAGTTAAAAATTAAAAAAAATAAATAGAACTATTTCGGAACGAGGTTACCAAATTTGCTTAAATCAGCTATTGTGAGCCTTGTACTGTGTGTGTATGATTAGAGGCCCAATGATGCAACCGGAACATTCTGTTACGAGATTTCGCCAGTCAAAGAAGATTAGATCGTACGAAAAATTTCCAGCGGTTAGTATGAAGGATGTTGAAACATTCGGAAGAAAAGGACGAGTCTGCACCCAGCAAAAAAGAAGACAAAATCGATGCGTACTTGAAAATGGAGATCAATCGGATCTTTGCGAAACTGATAGTGCCAAGCGACAACCCGAGAATGCAAATCGCGGAGATTCATCATAATTGAACTAATTTGTTACTAGGTGCGCAACACCTAATATACAATTGCATATATATATATGTATATATTAGTACTACTACTGTTAGTACTATCTTTCTGTTATGTGGAATCGGTTAGCAAAATCATCCAAAGAATTATTTACGATGTGCCAGTCATAATGTCAAAGCAATTTTAATTTATGAAATTTTAAGTGATCATGAAACATACTCAGAGGGAATTTCGAAATAATCGAAATAAAGTACTAGTTTTCGAAACTGGCGCTTGCATGTTTTCATTAGTAGAAAACAACATGGTAATTTCACATCTGAAGTTAAAATATGAACACATTACTGTGTTCATTCTGTTTGGCTTTATTAATTTACGGAAATGCGTTAATTTCCAGCGTAACCACGCGTTAATAAAGCTAATCAATATTACACCAATACACACAGGCAGGCAGAAAGTTTGAAAAGTTCATGGCCGTTTCACTGATGTGAACATGTATAAAAATAGTAGTATCAGTATGGATAAGCTGATTAAAACGGAATAAACTTTTGTTATAAGCAATCAATTTTCCAGCAGAACTGCATCAATCCAAATTGTCTTAACACTGGCAGGTGCCTTTCCGAACAAACAGCATCAGAAGTCCATGTGGTCGAAACTTTAAATAGAATAAAAATTCGCCGCGCTCTGTTTGATTTTGCTGAAATACCAAAAGTTTCTCTAAGAATAATGCATTTAGTGTTTTATTTCGCACAGGAATAATTCAAGAGCTCATTCATAATGGTAAAGTTTGCAATTAAAGAACTGTTGCAGCGCCATCGGAAGGTAGTTAACGTAAAGAAAACTTAGAAATTACAAACACGTAATACTTATATTTTGTTAAAACATTTTAAACGCAATAACTCATTGAACAATTATAGACGGAAAAATATAAAAATTGAATAAATTTACACCGTTACAATTTCTAAGTAAAGGGGAAAGAAATATGGTAAAATGCAAAAATTGGTCATTTTTTATTGTCCATTCAAGTGTCAGCAATTTAACTTGTGTAAAGTATCATCAAAAATTGAAAACCGAAAACTTAGGTGAGTCAAGTGACCACACTTGTGATATCGAGAATGAAATAGGATTGCAGGTTAAATGCGGCTTCTAAGCCAATTTACGAACGGAAGTCCGCAATAACTCAGAATATTTTTAAAACCTAACGCAATAGACTTCAAAATAGCCAGAAGCCGTAGCAATTCCTGACCAAACAATCGGCGGGCCCCGCCTGGTACCATGAACGCTGCCGGAACTAGAGTGATGCAGCAATCCAGAATACTGTGAAACAATAATTTTAATTTCATTGCTTAAGAAACACTTTAGTTTGAATTGGACACGCTGAAAGAACTAGTAAGCACGCGAGACTTGGGGGACAAGTTTCGGAAACTCAATAATCCTGGCCACCGGCGCATCAAATCAGATGCCTAGGCGGAACATTGGTTGCGCGGGTGGCGATAAAAATTACTTTTTAATCACGGTTGCCATCTTGATATAAGCGCCTGACCCATTAATAACATACATATTTTAGTATAATCTAAGATTTTATAGTGTAGAAAAGGCAATTCATCCAGTAGGTCGGTTTCGTCCACATCGGGAACGTAATATGTACTGGTCAGAATTTGCCGCGGACGGGGCTGGAACCTGGGCACGTCTGCTTCAGAATCTGGTGCTCTAACCACTGAGCCATCCTGCCGCACACTACACTACACACAATTTTCAGTTATATACTAACTAATGTAACTTGGTTAGTCAATTTTTCCTTTAGGTGGAGCTCATATGGCACCCATTTATACCAAAAGTTCCAACTAACCATCCCCAATCTGTCATTACTGAACAGACACCACACTACATGGGGAAGTGGTATTGAAATGAACATTTATAAAATTAATCGAAAATTGGTTGCGCGGGTCGTGATAACAATTATTATAATCAAGGTTGCGTTCTTGATATGAGTACCTGACCCATTAATTACGTACATATGTCAGTATAAACTAAGTATTGTATAGTATTGAAAAGATAGTTCATTCAATAGAATGGTTGCGTCCTTATTAAGAACCCATCACGTACTAGCCAGAATTTGTCGCGGACAGGGCTCGAACCTGGGCACGTCTGCTTCGGAATCTGGTGCTCTAACCACTGAGCCACTCTGATGAGTTTGGATTGTTCTTTGCTCATTAGCTGAAGCTTCACTAAACAAATGGATCCCTGTAAAAAATCGACCTCGTGAAGTATGCTTGAATACGGCTACTAAAACTAATGAAAAGTAAAGTAGCCAACATCGCCTTGTCGATGAATATTGCAACACAGACGAAACTAAGGACGTTCTCTCACCCGACCACTTTTCTTGTAATTGAAGCAGGATGTTCAGACATTGTCGTTCCTGCAAATGGCATGAGCGCTCATTTTAATGCAATTAGGTGATGCAGAATTTTATTTGCGTGACTGATAAACGTTAGGCTCAATGCGCAACGACGATGTTGAATGAAACTTGGATGGCTATGCAGAACACAGATCACATGTGAGTAGCACAAACGTCAGGCCTAATAGAAGGTCTTTTCACCACATGCCCCCTGGCACCGGTGGACTCACATAGAAAATATAGAAACAGTGAAAGATGGTGTGGTTGCATCCGGGACTATTGTCCGCTTTCGAACACATTTTAGAGGCAGTTAGGTCACTACCATAGTAGAACCCCTGTGATGCCAGATTCGGGGGTTCGATAAATTCGGAATGATCACGAAATTTATAACAGCTGAATTCCTCAGCACCTCCATTAAGCTAATTTTCTTAAGTCCTACGGCCAACTACTCTGTATCCTCATACTTATAATACTGTTATCCATTATATTAAAATAAAATTTATTACAATAAAGCGCGTGTGCTCACCGTCTAACTGATTGCCACTGGAAATTGAAAATCTTGAAAACAGCGAAACCACAAAAGTTTACCTTAGAAAAATTTAAGATCCTCTGTGTGATATCAATAAGAATAATAATTTAAGGTCAATTCAATAATTGATTATCAAAATTCCGTACAGTTAATCGTTATACAGGAAGTAAATATATCTGAAACAGAAAAAAGAAAGCTACGTACCGCATTGGGCAAAATCTGAAGAAGATCGAATAAAAACGTCAACAAAGACAAGTCCTAATATTTTACAATTTAGAAAAAGAAAATTCCAAAAATATTACATTATTTAAAAAAAAAAACTTAGCTTATGAAACCAGTGGTGACTTCAAAATGTCCAAAAATAAAAATTGATTAATTTTTTTACGTGGAGTTAATTGACCTTCACATACACCCTCATGTTTAAGATGTGTATTTATACATAACGTAGTCATCGTCCTTCAATTTATTGACGACTCTTCCAGAAAATGTGCCAACATGTCATGCTAGCTCATCGCCAGAATTCACTTTCACATTTTGTCGATCTCTTTCTTCTTTTGTCTTGGATTTACGCTTCACCTCTTTTTTACGCCTGTTCGGCTCTTCCTCGTTTACCCATTTATTTTGAGTCATATTTCGCCTCAGCTTATTGGTACTCTGCTGGGTATTGTTCCTCAGTCTCCTCATCTATCCAGATAAACTGTGTAACATAGCGATCCAGTGATACACACACTTCTGTGGCATTCACTTCGATGAATGCATTTTATCGGTCAAAAGAATGAATTTTTAATGGTCCCTTGTACAACGGACTCGAGCAATTTCGTTTGGTCTCTTTGGTTATGTACACATGTGACGACAGCTTTAAATTTGAAGATACATGGCATTTTGAGCCTGAAATTCTAGTCTTAGTTGGATCTAAACGTCTTATTTTGTCCAAACTACTGAGCTAGATACACAATTCAGACAACTTGGAGCGTCTATTAAAATATCTTCAAGTAAACTCAATGGCTCTCCATAAACAAGCTCTGCTATAGATATTTCTAACTGTTTTCTATACATGTTTCGCATTGCAAGCAAAACTATAGGGAAATCATTATTTACCCTTACCGGTACACCATATGATGAAACCGAACTATATAAGAATGTAAGTAAGACTTCCTGAGCTGTCATAACCTGTCATATACTTCGAATTAACGAATAAATCGATCAACCATTGTGAATAGATACCTCTAACCAGAGACTTCTGGTATTTCTACGACATCGATGTGTATATGCATAAAACAACTCGCTGGTATATCAATCGGTTTAACTTCGGTCATAGTGTGACGGCAAAATTTATAAACTTGACAACGGGCAAATTTCCTTACGAAAGCACTTATGTCTTTAGGAATATTTGGCCATACATATCTATCAGTGACCAACCTGGTAGTTGCCTTAATGGAACGGTGATCAAATTAATGAAGATGTCAAATTAATTTATACCTTAATTCCAACGGTACATAGGGTTTTGGTTGGCCTCTAGAGATTTCAAACAATAGCAATTTATCTCCAAACTTTTTTCGTGTACATACTGACTACCTAGCCAACACGACTACTAAAGGATTAACATACTGCTTTTCCACAAATTGCTCGGTAAAATCATCCGAAAATTCAATAGAGCCAACGAGTGACTCCGACCAGATCAGATCTATATTTTCTACGTGTGGTCTAACGAGATTTTCCCAATATATGAGAAATGGTAAGATCGAATTCTGCTACTCGGACTTTTTGTGAATTCACCCGACGAGAATAATTAAGCCTGTTGTTTTTACTAAGGACCAGTCAATACTGTGAACTGATGTCCGTCCAATTAATGCTTCAATTTCAGCACTGCAGCATAAACCGCAAGCAACTCCTTCCCAAGTGTGTCATATTGCTTTTCACGATCTTGGAGTTTCCTACCATAAAATCCTATCGGTTTGACGCTATCATTTTCTCTCTGATGTAGCACTGCTCCTATGGCTAAATCACAAGCATCTGTGACCAGCTCAAACGGCTTAGTCCATTCCACAATTGCTAATTTGATTATTTCGCCTAAAAAGTATTTTGCTCTCTGGAATATCTCCTTGTCATCTTAGTTAAAATTAATAGTCCAAGACTTCTTGATCGAGCTTCTTTCACGAACAAAATTCGAGTTAACGATTCTAAAATTTCAATCAAACCTCGTATGAAACGACGGTAATATCTTATCGTTCTCAAAATTGGACACAGTTGACGTGCAGTGCAGGGTCTCATCACATTTTTGAGCGCTTGGACCTTATTCTCTAATGGTTTTATTCCCTCCGTGGAAATGGAGTCTCCATGAAATTTTACGGTTGAGCAAACCATCTTGCTCTTCTCTGGTTGGACAACTTATCCATAGTGTTCCATCTTTAGTAATTGAAGTTGTCTTTTATGTAACTGACCATAAAATTCCACGTGAACGACGATTTCTGCCGCCCATGCCACTGACTATTATTTGACGCCCTTATCTATTATTGGCAGCATAGTTCATATTCGAATGCTGAGCAATCTATTTCCACCACATCCGATAGAACTAGGCTCACCTCTGCTCCCGTGTCTATTAAGAATTTGAACCCACATGGTTCATCCTTTATGACGAATTTGCTGCTGTTATAGCCAACATATTCCTCAAGATATCCTTCAAACCAAAATCTAAGTCTTACTTACTGAACTAGTACGTCTATCTTCCATCGAATCTCTCGAACCCAACTTTGGTTATTATAGGATACTTTGGTTAGGCACTCCTTGGAGTCTTGAATGCACAATCCCCAACGCCTCCAAATAGTGGGGGTTCAACTAATTTTCCGGACAATTACGCCTAGCCACAGGACGAGAACTACATTTCCATCGGAGACCCCCCATCTGTGGATAGTTTTATACTTCGCCTTGATATTTTCCAAGCTCGGCATACCTACGATACAAAATGCACCACTCGCGTTGTCGTTGAAAACCGTCATGCAAATCAGTACTCCGCTACTTCGAAACTGGCCTTTTACCACGACAATGTGACCTGCTTCTACCTGAATTTTCTACCTTGCGTTTCACCAAACGCATATCTCGTCGTAAGGTACTAAGTACCTTCTACAAGGCCAAGAGTCTTTTTGAGATGAGTTGAATTTTCTGCTCATGGTACGAGTATATAATTACCGCATACACTTTTGGTTCCTGCTATCGGTGCGACTTGTCCAATCCTATGAGCTTCTTTGACAGCTATGATTCTAATGCACCAGAGAAATCCAAATTGGCTCTTATTCTAGCAGGCAAATCTAATATGGAAATACTGTTTACAACTTTTGAGATAAATCAAGCCCGATAGTTTTGGCAAGTAACTGGTCGTAAAATTCAGATAGAAGTTGATTTATCATCTTTTCCTGACGTAATAAGACAATCATCTGCTCGGTTCTCTCGGGTTGATCCCGTTTCCTGAGTCTAGGTAAGATCCTCTTCAATTTCTCAGGCAATGACCACAAGGCCGAGACAATCGTTTATGGTAAATTGGCAATACTTCGTAGATTAAAAAAAGCTTCATCAACCAAAATCAAAGTAGTCGTCAGGTCTGTGCATGTTGAGCCTTATATTGTTATTCAAATGATTGCGACTGGTAAGATTTTCATCTTTTGTATATCTTCCTGTGTATTTGATCCTGGTGCGGTCGCCATCTTTTGTAGAGGCCTTTTGCTCACTACCATAGGAGATTCCCTTTGATGCCAGATTCGGGTATCCAATATGATTGGAAAAGTGTGTATGCTCACCGTCTCGCTGATAGCCACAAGAAAAGTTTCGAGAATTGAAAGCCTTAAAAACAAAGCTCATCTGTATGCGTTGCCTATAGACCCCCAAATTTCTTAATATTCGACGACACACGTGGGGCTCAACTTATGTTCACTTTCTTCTCTCAACCCTCCGATCAATACATCGTTGTGTGTGACCTTAACCATCCTCTGGCTAACAGGCACAACATAACATAAGAAAATCACCCGATGTTTCAGCTCTTTTCGTACAGCCTACTAAATCATTTTGTGCATTTTCTTACTCGAGGAAACAATCAAATCATTGAAAAATTTATGGTTTCGAAAGATGTGCTATTTCATAAGAGTTTTCCATTTGAACTAGTGGACTGGAGTCTTTATGAATCCGATAAGAAAGATTCTGGAATTTGGAACTAGATCTGTACATTTGGCGATCGCCCCTCCTATGGTGGGAAATGTTGCGGGGAAGTTATTCTCTTTTTCTAAAATTTACAATCAATTGCCAGAGGGGTTTAGAGTAACGCCTCCGATAAGATGTCTTTTAAATTTTTATGTACTGAACTAGAAAAAATCTACAATCCTGCTGATCTGTTTAATTTTGATTATGATATTAATTTCTCGTGGTTGAGTAAAAGACAAGAATAATTGTGATTAGCAAAATACCTTCTTTAAATTATTTTCACGTTCTGTATTATTAAAATTGAATTGTTATGCAGTATATCATCATGTCAGTCAACAATACATATAATCAATTGTTAGTCATGATTATCATTTTTTGCATAATGCTATACTCGAATTATACCTTAATTTTTCCTATTTAGATGATGAATCAATAACTATTTATATAATCGATAATTGTACAAATGCAATTAATTTATAAGACCGTTCTTTTACCTAAATCATAATAATTATTACAGCCGAATTTTCAGATATTGATATATTGTACATTATAACTGGAGAGAACTATTAATCAATATGAGACTAATTACTCATATTTATGTGATGTGATATCTTTTTTCATATTGTACATTTTCCATTATTATCTATTTGATGTGTAAACGCCCCAGCTTCAAGTATGTGCTGTACGACGTTACAAACTCGGTTAGAGTGCCATAAAATAAAGAGTTATGTACTGTTAGGGGGCCCTTAACAGGGCCGGCCTTGCAGTTTCTGGCAAATGCCGAGAAGGTCCGTAAGTGTGATGACGTATAAAAGTACTCCTAGACTCTTGTGACCAGCTCGGGTTGACTTGGGTTTTGGTTCCTTCTGTTGTGGCGTTGTAATCTCGATGGGTAACTTCGTTGAAGCTCTGCAGTAATTGGCTCGTCTCTCTAGTTGTACAGCTACAAGATTGGCGTTACTGATGTTGTCAATGTTGGTGAAGCCAGTCCAAAAATCAGTGTAGGTCATGACAGCACACGTAACACACAGAAGAAGGCAAACGCGACAACTGAACTGCATGGAAACTTTACCGTGCTTAAATAGCAATGTCATAGAAATATATGGCTACTTGCACACTATTGGTTAACGACAAGTTTCGCTTTTTTCTCATTGGTGCAGCGTAAATCGAATTGAATTTAATTTACGCAATATGTCGGCAATTTATTTGTGTCGTTACAGATGGAACATGTGTGTTTTGAATCCAAATAAATATCATCTATTCTTTTCTAAATCGACTGTGTCCTCTTCAACAAAGAAGTGACCAAATTTCAATATTGGGAAATCTTCCCTAATCTAGACCACTGCCAGGTATCCTTTTTTATTCCTCTTCTATCCTCTATCTCAAAGGGAAGCATTCAATCATTCGGGCGATTCACTAACTGGGAAATGTTTAGCTGACCCTGTGATGCCGTAAAATGAAGAGATTTGATTCTCCCAGACAACCTCTCGTCGTGTTTGTCCTGTGTCCATAACCTCGTATCCTCCCACTTTGCGTGTGCCAGGTCTATTCAACACATTCGCGCGACGAACAAGTTGAGCACATTGTTTAAAGCACACGACAACCTTGCACGCAATTCTAGATTACGCACATCTCTTCGCTTGCTCGCGTTCTCGCACTCCGACGTATCGATGAGCTCATCAAACAAGCGCTCAGCATCGGAAGACGCATTCGAACAGCTCTCAACTCCCGTAAAACTTCTCAATCATCAAAAGTCCAAAACCACAAACATAAACTTTTCTCGTTCGGTAGACTCCAGCTTTGACGACTATAGAAATTATATCGTAGATGCGTACTCCATTCCAACTCCAGCTGCTGAGACGCTCGCTAACGGTGGCGCTGAGAATCTGCGTTGGTTCAACATTTCGCCGGCCACCGTCGTTTAAGCAATCAAGGACAGTAAATCTAAACACCAACGGTGTCTTTGTCAACACTTCTCTCTGGTTGCTGAAGGTATCGACAGATGTGGAGTAAGATAATTCCTCTGCCAAAATTAAAGTGACACTAACTGATAAATTTAAACCACTGGCTGATTGAAACGAATTTTATTTAAAAAAGAATTTATTTATTTATTTTCCAGAACTTTCTTTGTTTAAATACTTGACTTTGAATTGTGCGCCATTTTCAGTTTTCGAGCATTGCTGTCCACGATTGATTGTATCTTCCTCGACCTGCTGCAATTGTTTCATTTTTCTTAATTTAAAATTTGATCGATTTCTACAATATGCGGCTGTTAACACTGTCTTCTATTTTTATTTATGCAGGCATTTGGAGACGTTCTGGAACAGGTAATTTAATAATTCTGTTTTTCGCGTCCAATACTTTCCAAATTATTTGTTCGAGTGTTTTGTAACGTGAAAGGTTTCACATCCCGATTGCCTAACATTAAGTGTCAATTTAATAATTAAATTCAATCGATATGGAAGCTCATTTTAAATTTGAGAACACTAGCATAATAGCACAAGACATGGCAGGTATGAATTTAGCAGATGTGAATGCAAATACAAGCTTATCAGATTCTATTGCTTATAATAGGTCTGCACACGATCTGGCATCTATGGGGTTCTCAAACACGAATAGGTTAGGAGCCTATACACGCTACTAATTACAATTAAAATTGCAATTCAAAAAATCTCAATTGAAACTGATGGAAACTAACAGAGATTGTTTCTTAAATCACAGTTAAGAGAAATTTTGTGTAAAAACAGAGTTAGACTAGATGACCTAAAAGAGCACTATATTTGTCAAAATTGAACATCGTTGGGTTGTGAATGCGGAGCCACGTGTTACAATATTGCCAAAATCACATTCAAATTTCAATAAGGTTAATCATTTTAAGCGCGCAAAATTGCCATTGACGAATGGTGTGCAACATTGCACCTATAAAATCACGGTACAATTACCTTGCAACACACTTTATACTTCTCCTCTCTGCTCGCTACTTGTGATTCCTGACGCTTGATCTACTTGATTGTCTACCTACGCCGACTTCTGGACTTGCCTGTACACACTGTGTCGTCTTGTCGCTTAGTCTTCAGTTACGCCATTCTTTTTGTTGCTGCATAACTACTCATAGGTAATCGAACATCTATATATCTGATTTCTTAGTGTGCCAGCCACCTGGGTTTTGCCGCAGATCTTCAAAAAGACAATTCTAAGCCTTAGAACAGCAACTCATATCTGGTTTCGACAACCCTACTTTCTCCAGTACATACACACAAATGAACACCAGCCAAACAACCGGATCATACAGAGCAAGTGTCTAGAATTTGAATTCTGGGTGACGCGCGCGGTTTAAAATGGCTCCAACTTTTTTGAATACTGAATTTGAAAAAATTATTACGGACCTTCAAAACTCCATGAAGGAGCTTAGGGAGGAAAACAAAACTATTAAAAATAAAATTTTTAAGCGCTAAAATTGAGGAATTGACCATTGCGTTAAACGACAAGATGGATAAATTAAAAGACAATGTTAAGCCATGGATCGAGTTAAGTGAAATAACTAAAGAAGACGATATATCTACAAAAAGCGGTTCTTCAGGTGAAGAAATATTGAATATTTTATCTAATGAAGTTTCTGCAAGAATCGGAAAACAAGAACAGTTAATGTTATTTAATCTTAATGAAAATGCTGATCATAAGGATGTTGAGAAGTTAAATGCTTTAATTAGAGATACGACAGAGGCTGAAATAACGAAATGCTTTAGAGTTGGAAAAGAAATCGGAACGACCAAGGCCGGTTGTGATAAAATTATCAAAGAGGCCGACTAACAAGCAAGTGGAGGATATTAATAAAAAGAAAGAAGAATGTCGTAACATTCACAACATATTCATCTCCAGATACAAGACTTTTCTGCAAAGAAAATTGTCAGCGGCAAAAAAGGTAAAGAAGAATTTAGATCAGAAATCAAGTCATCCGGAACAAGTTACAATTAAGGGTGTGTCAATCGATTCTAAAATTACAAAAAACGGGGTTTCATTAATGAATGTTGTGGACAGCGGACAGCTACGAACTATAGCTACGGTACCCAAAAAACGAAGTATAAGGAAACCACAAAAGTTAAATCAGTAATTATAGAAGACTGTAAAGATGAGTTGGGTTGTTCATATACTTTAATTTATGCTAATTGTAGAAGTGTTAAGAATAAAACTTTTTTGCTGTGTGATTTTATAATAAGTAACAATTTTGACTTCATAATTTTATCTGAAACCTGGCTGAACAAGAACATTGAAAACTATGAATTTGACATTCCTCATTATTCTCTATTTAGGAAAGACAGATCATTGGATAAAAGAGGTGGAGGAGTACTTATTTATAGCAAATCGATATTAAATGCGACAGTGTTACATACTAGCGAATATAATACTGTCATTGATTTTTTAACTATACAAATTGATAACCTGATTTTAACCGCGGTTTACAGACCGCCGTATGCTAATTTACATGATGATCAAATGTTTACCAATTCCTTTCAATCTATTTTCGACTGCCATGGTTATATTGTTGTGGTAGGAGATTTTAATAACGTGCATGACTGTGAAATAATCAATCTTTTTTCTAATCATGATCTTAAGCAGATTATAAAGAAACCAACTAGTGGTTCGGAATGCTTAGATCATGTATATTTAGAAGTTGAAGCGTTGAATTTGCACAGTTATGATGTTGTAAATTACTTCAAAGAATTGGATCATAAGCAAATTATTTTACAATGGAACCTTTTGAGTAGCAAAACACAGAAACCTAATTTTGAAAATGCACACAATGTTCCAGAATCAACTGGAATCGTTTTAGAGAATTAAGCTTATCAATTGATTATGAATGTTTTTTTATCATGAACAATGACGAATTTGTTTCTTCTGTTTCATTGTTATTATCTGATATATTTAGGGCATCTAAATTTACGGATGTTATACCAAAGCGAATCAATAGGAAGTTATGTAAGCTAAGAATCAAACGAGATAATATAATGAAATTTAGTCTTATCAATAGTATTAAAAAAATGAGGTTAGATATAGATCGATAAAGAAATTAATTCATCACTGCTGATAATCCGTCAAAGATCAGAGAGAATTATTTTAGCTAAACTGAAGAGTAATCCTAGATTAGGATACAAACTCCTCACAGACTACGGTAAATATAAGGAAAAATTAAACCTTATATTACCTGTGGGTAAAACTGATTATGAATTTCTCTGTGAATTGGATGAAGTATTTGGCAACTTGTTATGTAATCCGCAGAAGGAAAGCAATTTTATTGATCTACCGGATCCTTCGGGAAACCAGGATCTAGGACTTGTTATTGACAGTGATGCATTGATAGAATTAATGTTAAAAATAAAATCAAAAAAACAAAAAGATCACCTTGGTATATCGATTGATAACCTACTTCAATTACCTTTAAATTTTATGAATGCGCTCTGCAATTTTATAAATAGAATTTTGATGAATGGGATATTACCAATCGATATACTAACAATAGTAGCTAAACCTTTGCCTAAAGTAAGTAAGCCAACGTGTGCCAGTGATTACAGATTAATCTCTATTATCCCTTCTTTTTTAAGATAATAGAACGATTGATAATTGATCATTTAGAACGTATGCTGCCGGCTGATTTCGATATATGACAACATGGCTTTACGAAAGACAGGTCGACAACTACTTATATGCTCTCTATGTGGAAACATGTAATTACATTAGATGAGAAAAAGTTAGATGCATTAATTGTATTCATAGATATCTCAAAAGCTTTTGACTCTATATCTTTTGATGCTATTTTGAATGCGATTAATTTATTGAATATTGATCCGAATATTTTTAGATTACTTAGATACTATTTGTATAATCGAAGAATGAGTATTCAAGTAAACGATTTGATATCTAAATCGAAAAGGGTAACAAGTGGAGTTCCACAGGGGTCAAGTGTGGGGCCAATTTTATTTAAAATTGTATTTGCACATTTGGAAATTAAGATCCCTAATGGTCGAGTTTGCAAATTTGCTGATGATTTGAAAATAATCTTTCCAATTGATCCAAAAAATGTCGAATTCTCCAAAAATAATGTGACATTAGATTTGTATGATTTGAGTAGATATTTGATTACGCTAGGGCTGAGAATAAACAATAAAAAGACGAGAGCTTTAAAAATAGGTAACAGAACAAACTTTCATTATGTTTATTTTCATGATGCTGAGATTAATGATGTTTTTGAGATTAAACTTATGCAAGAAATTAAGGATTTAGGCATAACTATTCATTGTACGGCTTCTGCTGAGAGACATATTGAAAGGATAGTAGGCAGTGCCAAGAACAGATGGGCATTAATAAATAGAAATATTATATCGCATGAAATAAAATTTTAAATGTTTATAATATGGATTAGACCGATACTAGAATATGCTGCCGCTACTTGAAATCCCTTAACAAAGGGTTTGTCTAATAAGATAGAAGCTGTACAAAGAAAAGTTGTGAAACAAATTAGTCCTATCTCCTCCACTATATACGCCACTAGATTACAGTTTGTATCACTGCATCCTTTATGGTTTCGGAGAATGTGCTATTGCATAAAACTTTTCCATTTGAACCAGTGGTCTGGTGCCTATATGAATCCCATAAGAAAGATTCATGAAATTGAAACTACATCTGGTCATTTTGTAATATCTCCACCATTGGTGGGGAATGTTGCGAGCAAGCTATTCTCTTTTTCAAAAATTTATAAAATTTACAATCAATTGCCAAAGGGGCTTAGAGAAACGCCTCCAACTAAAATGTCTTTTAAATTTTTATCTACCGAACTAGAAAAAGTGTTCAATCCTGCTGATATTTTTAATTTTGATTATGATAATACTTTCTCATGGTTAAATAAAAGACAGGATTCTATCTTCAAATTTTGTATTATTAAAACTGAAATGTTATGCATTATATCATCTTGTTAATCAACAATGCACACAATCAATTATTAGTCATGGTTCCCTTCTTTTAAAAATGTTATACTCGAATTATAACTTAAATTTTATAATTTTGATGAAGATTCTATCACTGTTAACAGCTGATCTTTCTGATGCTGATAAATTGTACAGTACAACTAATTGCACATATATATATGTGATGTGATATCTTTTTATATTGTACATTTTCTAATTTTATTATTTGATGGAACATTTGTGGTTTGAATCCAAATAAATAAATAAAGATATATCAAAGATTATAAACAAGGTATTTAACGGTGAACGTCTTTCAGGCCATATTAAGGGCCATCTACAGTAACTGCTTCGGAGAATTCCTGTATTATTTTATTCTTGTTATACCGAACGGCACTTACTTGCAGCCGGAGTATTTACAATAATGTGTAAACGCTCCAGCTTCTAGTAAATGCCTTACGACGTTACAAACTCGGTTAAGGTGCTCTGAATAGAGATTTGTTACTGATAGTGGGCCCTTAAGAGGGCCTGGTAATGCGTTCTCCTGAAATGTTCAGAGTGTGAAGATGTTCTAGAGCCTTGGGTGGACTCTGGTTGAGTTGACACTCCCGTGGTTGAGCTGTAATCACGATGTGGATAACGTCGTTCAGGTTCTGCAATTAATTGGCTCGTCTCGCTGGTTATACTGCAACAAGATGAGTAACGGATGTAGCCAATTGTTGGTGAAACTATCAAATCACCAGCGTAGGTATTGACAGCCGACAGAACGTACACGCGTGATGCAAAGCAGAATGCAATTGCCACACTTGACTTGCATGCTAAATTGCCGTGCTTAAATAGCATGCTGTAGAGGCCCTTGGGTCACTGCCATAAGGGGTCTTTTGGATGCCAGGCCCGGAAAATCCATATATGCGGAATGATCATCTATCTTGGAACACTTAAGTTCGTCTGAACTATCTTTTAAGCTACAATCCTTAAGTCCGCTAGCCAACTGCATTGTATCCTCAGTATTTAATGAACCAGACATGATATTATTTAATTACTTGTAATTTATATATTATATTAATTAAGTAAGCTTACCCGGATACACTGATGTCCACAAATTTACTGAACTGGAAAGATTGAGACCTTGAAACAAATATTCTCTTAAATTACCCAAAGCAAACTTGTGGTTCTTTTCGCTGATAATTAAAAACAACAAAATGACGAGAAGATTACAAATTTTTATTCACAAAGTAATCGGTGATGGAACCACGCAGTGTCCCGCTTATGCAATTCAGAAACTCAGATCAAAACTCTCTCATTTCCTTCCACAAGACAAGTCCAAAACTTCGACAATATGAACAAAAGAACTTTCAAAAAAATTTTACAATATTTTTCAAAAATTACAATATTGTTTTAAGAAACCAGCGATAACATCAAATGTCCAAAAATAAAAATTGATTTATTTTTATATGAGAGGTTAATTTCTGTCCGATAATTAATTTAACCTCTACATACTCCCTCATGTTTAAGATGATTAACCATACATGATGTAGTCTTCATTCTTCGGTTTCTTGATGACTCTTCCAAACCGAGTTTCAACAAGTTGTGCTGGTACTTCACCAGATTTCATATTCATATCGCATTGTTCTTGATTCTCAGTTGTCTTGGTTTTAATCTTTACTTCTTTACCATATTTATTCGATACTTCATTTTTCTCACCAATTTCCGAGTCACATCTCGCCTCAACTTCTGGGTACTTCGGTGAATATTGTTCCTCAGTCTCCTCCTCCGTCCAAATAAAATATGGAATACAGCGATCCAGTGTTACACATTCTACAGTGCCATTTACTTCTATAAATGCATTTTTCTCAGTCATATGATTGACTTTATATGGCCTTTATAGAATGGAGTCAGACAATTCTGTCTGTTTTCGTTAGTTATGTATACATGCGATGCCAGCTTTAAATCTGAAGATACATAGCATTTAGACTTTGGACTTCTAGTTTTGGTTGGAGCTAAACGACTCATTTTATCTCTCAACGCTCCAACCAACCAATCTACTGAACTAGAGGCCCAATCGAGACAACTTGGAGCTTCTATTAGAATATCTCCAGGTAACCTCAGTAGCTCTCCATAAACAAGTTCTGCTATGGATGTTCCTAACTGAACTCTGTATCTGTTTCGCATTGCCAACAAAACTACGTGCAAATCATGTATCAAACTGGATCCAATGGTGCAGCGTAATGCAGCCTTCAGCTCCCTGTGCAGTCTCTCAACCATCCCATTGGCTCTGGGATTATAAGTACATGTGTGTCTTACTTCTATCCCCATTGTATTCAATGATCTGATAAACAGTTCAGACATAAACTGACTACTACGATCAGTAGTTACCCTTACCGGTACACCATATCGCGACACCCAATTATGCAAGAACATAAGTAAGACCTCTTGAGCTGTCAGGTCCTTCAGGATTGCTACCTCAAACTGACGACTGAACCGATCGACCATCGTGAGTAAATACTTTTGGCCGGAACTCTCAGTCATTTCTACTATATCAATATGAACATGCATGAATCGACCCGTTGGTATACCAATCGTTTTAATTTCAGTTTTGGTATGACGCCAAACTTTACAAGTTTGACACTGGGCACATGTCCTTACCCAGGCTCTTATGTCTTTCGACATCTTTGGCCATACATATCTATCAGTGACCATCCTGATAGTTGCCTTGATGGAAGGATGACTGAATTCATGTAGCTGCTGAATTACCTTATACCTTAATTCTAACGGTACATAAGGTCTAGGTTGGCTCCTGGAGATTTCACATAATAACCACTTATCTCCAATCTTCCTGCAGGTATATGTAGGATTCTTTTCCAACACAGCTACTAAAGGATCAAGACCTTGTGCTTCCATCAATTGCTGGACAAAATCATTAGAAGATACAATAGAGCATACGAGTGACTCTGAGCGAATCATATCTTCATCTGATACGTCTGGTCTACTGAGAGTGTCTGCCACCACATTATCTTTTCCTGAGATATGACTAATAGTAAAATCAAATTCTGCGAGTCGGGTTATTTGTGAATTCACCCGCCGAGAATAATTTAGCCTGTTTTCTTTCCGAAGAATACTCAACAACGATTTATGATCAGTTAATATCATAAACTGATGTCCATCTAGGTAGTGCTCAAAGTGCAACACTGCAGAATAAACTGCTAGTAACTCCTTTCCAAGCGTATCATATCGCTTCTCGCGATCATGGAGTTTCCGACTAAAGAATCCAATCGGAAAAACTATACCATTTCCCGTTGATGTAACACTGCTCCTATGGCTACATCAGAAGCATCTGTGACCAGCTCAAACGGCTTAGTCCAATCCACAGGTGCTAATGTGTTTATTTGGCTTAACAGATCTTTGGCCCTCTGGAATTTTTCCTTGTCGTCTTGGCTAAAATTAATAGGCCAGTACTTCTTGATCGTGCTCCGTTCACGAACTAAATGTCGAGTTAGGGACCCCAAAATTCCAGCTAAACCAGGTATCAACCGACGATAGTAGCTAATCATGCCCAAAAATCTACGCAACTGGCGTACAGTTCTAGGTTCTGGCACATCCTTGATTGCTTGTACCTTGTCTTCCAAGGGCTTGATTCCATCTTTGGAAATGGTGTGTCCAAGATATTTTACGGTAGAGCAACTAATCCTACTCTTTTCTGGTTTCACTACCAATCCATAATGTTCCAGCTTAGACAAAACGATCTCCAAATGCTCCAGGTGTTCCTCCCTAGATTGACTATATATAATGATGTCATCTATATACACTCTAGCAAATGAACAGTCTTGAAGAACTTCCTCTGTCAGACGCTGAAATGTCTGACTTGCATTCTTCAACCCAAAAGGCATACATAAGAATTCATGCGATCCTCCCCCAGGGAATTGCACTGCTGTGAGCGGTATAGATTCTGCCTCCATAGGTACTTGATAGTACGCTTTCTGCAGATCTAATGTTGTATATATCTCATACCCCATTATATCCCTGAGCAAAGTACTCTGGTTCGGTAGAGGATACGAATCGCCTTTCGTTACTGAATTCAATAGACGATTGTTACCACAAACCTTCCATTGACATAGTTCAGGTTTGGGATCAACCTCTATTGGAGATACAAAGTTGGAATTTGAACGTCTACAAATTCCTTCTTCTCTCAACCTCCTAAATTCTTCAATAGCAACCTGCTGCTTGTGTTGTGCTAACGGTTGAGACTTGGGCGAACAAGGTAGTGGCTCCACCAACTCGATTTGGTGTTCTATGCCTGTCTTTAAACCCTTGCGCTTAGCATTGAATGGCAGAAACACGGCCAGGTGTTTCTCGATGACATCCGCCAAGTCATCAGCGACGACGGGTCTGGGTAGTCTCACTGACCTAATTACTGAGGTCCCAGTCTCAGCATAAGTCACTATCCCAGTGCTTTTTCCAATGGTCCTAGATTTGGGATCTAAAGCGAGATTAAAATGGATCAAAAAGTCCATCCCAATGATGTTATCCTTTAAATCAGCGACCAGAAAATTCCATGTAAATGGAGATTTCTGCCCCAATGTCACTGACAATTCTTTAACTCCCTTAACCTCAATTGGACTTCCATTAGCAGCCCATAGTTGGTAATCGAATGAGGGGCTATCAATTTCCACTACATCAGATCGAACTATGCTCACCTCTGCACCCGTGTCTATTAAGAAATTTAAGCCACTAAGTTCATCATTTATAACGAACTTATTGTTGCTATGACTAGCAACCTCTTTAAGATTACCTGTCAGCCGAAATCTAACAGATTTACGGACTGTATTACTGCGCGTCTCTTCCATCAAAGCTTCCGAACCTAACTTCGATGATTTTAGTATGCCACGAATATGCATACCTTGGAGCCTTGCATGCGCAACCCCCCTACGGCTCCTATTAGCGGGGGCTTCATTAGTTTTCCGCAGCTTCGACCAGGCTACAGGAAGACTACTTCCTTTCCATCGGGGACCACCCAACTTTGGAAATGTGCATCCTCCCTCCTGACATTTTCCAAACTCGGCGTATTTGCGATGCGATATGCACCACTCGCGTGGTCCTTGTACACTCTCACGCGATTCGCCTCTCCAATGCTTGGAATTTGAACGTTGACTCCGAGAATTTACCCTACTTCTGTTGGAACTTTCCCTATTGCTTTTTATCCAACCCACATTCCTGCGGAGGGTACTTAATTCATTCTCTATGGTCAGGAGTCTCTCTGAGAGATGTCTGAGTTGCTGCTCCAGGCGTGAATCTGCTGTTACTGCATACACCTTAGGTTCCATCTGACGATACACTTTGTCCAACCCTTTGAGCTTCTTTAGCCACTCTAGTTCCAATGTATCATATACATCCAAGGTGGCTCTTAGTCTAGCAGGTAATTCTGCTACAAATATACTATTTATAACTTCCTCAGATATATCAAGCCCGATGGATTTTGAAATTAGTCTGTCATAAATTCAGATGGAAGTAGATTTCCCATCTTTTCCTGACGTAATAAGTCAGTCATCCGTTCAATCCTCTCAGGTTGATATCGTCCATGGAGTTCTTCTACTAGAAGCTCAAATGCATTTTCTGGTTCGTTCTCAGTAACAAATTTCCTGAGTCTAAACAGATTCTTTTTTAATGGCTCAGGTAAGCACCACCATGCCAAGGCAAACCTTTCTATAGGGTCGGTCATCCGTCTTAGTTTAAAATAAACTTGTGCTTCTCGACCCATTCAGAATGGTTGTCTGGTCTGTACATATTAAGCTTGACATTGCTATCCATAGAATTGTGGCAATAACGATCATCTACATCATATCTTCCCGCATAAAGGATCCTGGCGCGGTCGCCATTTTTTGTAGAGGCCCTTAGGTCACTACCATAAGGGGGTCTCTTGGATGCCAGGCCCGGAAAATCCATATATGCGGAATGATCATCTATCTTGGAACACTTAAGTTCCTCTGAACTATCTTTTAAGCTACAATCCTTAAGTCCGCTAGCCAACTGCTCTGTATCCTCAGTATTTAATAAACCAGACATGATATTATTAAATTACTTGTAATTTATATATTATATTAATTAAGTAAGCTTACCCGGATACACTGATGTCCACAAATTTACTGAACTGGAATGATTGAGACCTTGAAACAAATATTCACTTAAATTACCCAAAGCAAACTTGTGGTTCTTTTCGCTGATAATTAAAAACAACAAAATGACGAGAAGGTTACAAATTTTTATTCACAAAGTAATCGGTGATAGAACCACGCAGTGTCCCGCTTATGCAGTTCAGAAACTCAGATCAAAACTCTCTCATTTCTTCCACAAAACAAGTCCAAAATTTCGACAATATGAACAAAAGAACTTTCAAAATATTTTACAATATTTTTCAAAAATTACAGGCCATTGTTTTAAGAAACCAGCGATAACATCAAATGTCCAAAAATAAAATTGATTTATTTTTTTTATGAGAGGTTAATTTTGTCCGATAAATTAATTTAACCTCTATTAATGTTAATGCCTAATACTTCAGACACTATATCAAACGAGAAGTTTCTTTATTATTGGTGAAACGTAATAATTACCTTTAATTTGTTTAGTTATTATTAATTTGTGTCGTTACAACTGATTTATTTACTTGTAACGACACAAATCAATGGCCGACATATTGCGTAAATTAAATTTAAATTCATTTACGTTGCACCAATGAGAAAAAAGCGTAATTGCCGTTTAACCACGTTTAACCAATAGTGTGCAAGTAGACATATTGCATGCTATTTAAGCACGGTAATTTACCATGCAAGTCAGTTGTGGCATTTGCATTCTACCTGCTTCACGCGTGTGCGTTCTGTCGGCTGTCAATACCTACGCTGGTGATTAGATAGTTCCACCAACAACTAACTACATCCGTGACTCATCTTGTTGCGGGATACCGGAGAGACGAGCCAATTGAGTGTAGGACCTGGAGAACACCATCCACAACGCGATTACAGCTCAACCACGGGAGCGACAACTCAACCAGAGTCCACCCAAGTCTCTAGGACATCTTCAAACTTTGAAGACTTCAAGAGAACGTACTACCAGGCCCTCTTAAGGACCCCCTATCAGTAACTAATCTCTATTCAGAGCACCTTAACCGAGTTTGTAACGTCGTTCGGCATTTACTTGAAGCCGGGGCGTTTACAAAATTGGCGACCGCGCCAGGATATTGATTATTGTTCTGATTTTTGGTATAAATAAAATTGACTTCCTTTTTTCAACTATTTGGGATAAATAGATTGACATTTGTGTTTTCTTTACCCTGATCGTGGTTTTCTGGGAAATCTGTTGGGTATATATTCGTGGATTTGTGACTTTTTTTCGGGGGTATAATAATAATAAACGGAGCCTCTGTTCATCTTTCCTACGTACAAAACGGCACCGTACGTACTGTGGAAAATAATAATACATTGGCATCAAAGGCCGACGGGGCCTCTGTTCATCTTTCCTACGTACAAAACGTGCTTTTGTTCTGCACTCATTCAACTGTGGAAGCTGTTTGTGGGTAAGCGTTTCGTTAAAGTATATTTATACATTTTCATATTGCTTATATATTTATGCTTTTAAGATCCCGTAAGATTGTTAAAATGTCAGGTCCAATTTTAGATATTGATGTTTCTGTTTGGGATGGAGATAGTGAGCTATTCTTTATGCGCGTAGACTCCGCTTTCTCCCTGTTTCCTGATTATGACATTCATCAAAAACTGTCGAAGGTTTTTGCTAAACTACCTTCTGAATTGCAGCGACGGATTTATCCTAAGCTTGAGGCCATTAGGAAGCTACCTAATCCCATTTTGGGCCTACAAAATGAGGTAGAATCCTTGCTTGGGCCCACAGAGACTGAGCAGATAATAAACAAATATGCGCAGTTAGACATGCCAAATCTTGGCCCCATCGAAATACTGAGGGAATTACGGAAACGTTGGTATAAAACCAACATTTCTGACCATGAGGCTGAGGTTGTTTTTATTAACAATCTTCCCCAAACATTAAAACTCTTTGCCAGACAGCTCCCCAACACTCTCTCTATAGATGACTTATGTGAGAGATGTGAGTTAGAATATAGGGTTTTGGAACCCAAAGTGAATCCATCATCCTTTTCTTCACCCCTGCAAGATGATAGAATCTCCTCCTTAGAGAGAACAGTGGCGAACATGGCCAAAGTTCTAGAAGGATTGGCCATTACCAAATCCGAGATAAATCAAGTGAATGCTCGACCAAAATTCGTTTCCAAGTCAAATTATAATGGTAGGCGGCGATCGAGATCTCCGCAATCCTTTAATAAATATGCTCCAAAGAACTGGTGTTATAACCACCAGAAGTTTTTTATGCTTGCCAAGTTTGTCTTTGTCGTTCCGAAGAATTTCCGAATGAGTGTCAATTTCCACAGCTGACGGAGAGGACAACAGACCGCAGGTACAAGGGTGCATCAGTATCGGGAAACGTCTGGCGCAGGAAGTAGAAGACCGTACTGTCTGCACATCAACGGCATCAACGGCGCTACAGGGAAGAAGCCAACTACAATCCGACATCCCTGTCGACTCTTTTCGTCCACGCCGAATTTTTCACATAGAGAGCCAAACAGACAATGCCGGTCGCAATCACCAGTCTACTTGTTTGCATGACCCGGCCAAACAGCCCAACGAACTTCTGCACATTCTTGATTTCAAAACTGGTGAAGAGTTCATCGTAGACACAGGTGCGGCAGTCTCAGTTCTCAAAGGTGATTCAATGGCCAAGATGTCGTTAGGCGTTCTTCTCGCAACAGCTACAGGCGAGCCCATACCAACTTATGGCTGCCAATACCGCACACTCAACATAGGTCTATGACGTGAATTTTCCCACATCTTCATCATTGCCAAGGTCTCACATAATATAATAGGCCTTGATTTCCTTCTAAAATTTCGGCTCATTGTTGATCTTGCCAATCAAAAGATCATCGATCCCTCCACAGGACTTGAGCAAAACTTTTGGACACTTGCCTCCGAGCGTTTGGAGTTACAGGTCATTCAGCCAACCCCAGTGCATCATTCAGCAGAGATATCAGCAGCTCTTCGAAAATACAAATCGCTTTTCGATCTTAACAAGTCAGAGCTACGAGTCTCCAACACGATGCATCATATCGTCACAGAAGGACAACCTATTGCACTCAAGAAGCGACCACTGGCTCCTGCTAAGCTGAAAGCTGCCCAAGAAGAATTCTCAAGGCTTTTGGAAGAGGGAATCATCAGACCATCGAAAAGTTCATGGGCGTCACCACTGCACTTAGTCTCTAAATCAAACGGATCGTACAGAGCCTGTGGAGACTACCGTAAGCTAAATTCAGTGACAAAATCTGATGCATATCCTATTCCAAATATCAACACTTTACTTGAAAAACTCAACGGCAGCAATTTCTTCTCAGTGATTGACCTCAGACAAGCGTACCATCACATACCGGTAGCACTAGAGGATATCGAGAAAACTGCAGTCATCACTCCATTTGGCCTTTTTGAATATCTTTACATGCCTTTTGGACTTAAGTGTGCTACTCAGACATTTCAATGATTCATAGACAACATACTTCGCGACGACTCTGCTTATTGTATGTCATATCTCGATGACATTATGGTATTCAGTCTAGATCTAGAATCTCATGCGAAACATCTACGAAATGTCCTCTCACGCTTATCCAACTACGGACTCAAGATCAACTGTGACAAGACGTAGATTGCAACTTCATCCGTCGACTTCTTAGGGCATCGTATCACGGCCCAAGGTATTCAACCGTTGCCGTCAAAGACGAATTCAATCAAGAATATCAAGTCACCAAGGACTTTGAGCGATTCGCAGAAAATCCTGGGAGTACTAAACTATTATCGCAAGTTCCTTCCAGGACTTTCAAAACAACTTTATCCTTTGTGCAGACACCTGCGGAACCGAAAAGGACTTAGCAAGAATTCCATCATTGCTTGGTCATCCGAAGACGAGGAATTACTTCGACTTGTCATCAACTCGTTAGCAAATGCCACAATGCTAACGCATCCAGATTTCGAAAAGCCATTTCTACTCAAGACAGATGCTTCTGAATTCGCTATTGGAGCCACTTTGGAACAAGAGATCGACGGAGTTCCGAAGCCTATCAGTTTCTACTCGCGTACTCTCCAACCAGTAGAAACAAGATACGACACTTTCGGCCGAGAACTTCTCGCCATCCACGACGCAGTGCGCCATTTTATCAGCATCATTGGCAGTAGCAGATTTGTTGTTTTCACAGGTCATGCACCACTAGTTAGCGCACTTCGAAACGCAACTTCATCTATCGCCAAGTACCCTGCCAGAGTGGAAAGACAGCTTTCTCGTCTAAGCGAATGGCAATTTGACGTCTTTCACGTCAAGGGCAAACAGAACTTCATTGCAGATGCCCTGTCTAGGCCAGACGTCTCTCTACAACCACCTTCGCCGTCACCATTCACTGTCAACTCCGTGGCACTCAGTGAACCTGCACTAACGCCAACTCTCCTGCGAACGGAACAACGCGGTGACATTCACATTCAAAGATCAATAGCCCGTCACCCAACCAAGTTCATATGCCGTCTGTGGGAAGGCTTACCAATTGTTTACTTCACGGGTACGCAGCCCAACAAGCCAGTTCTGCTGACCAGCCTTCAGAGAAAAGTTTTCGATTCAATTCACTCAATTTCTCACCCAGGAAGCCAAGCGACTGTCCGACTTCTTACAGATCGTTTCTGGGGTCACAGACTTAGGCAGAATGTTAAACGATGGGTCTCAGAGTGTGCTATTTGTCAGAAAAACAAGATCACACGACACACTCGTTCTAAGTTGCAACATTTTCGATCTACTTCTCGCCTAGCCATCGTCCACATCGATATAGTTCATCTGACAAAGGTTCAAGGTTTCAGCTACCTTCTAACTATGATCGATAGATTTACACGGTGGCCTGCGGCATTACCTCTTGGCACCATTTCTGCAGACGAAGTAACTAACGGTTTTATCTCTGCATGGATATCCAATTATGGTGTTCCCAATGAGGTCATCACGGACAGAGGCACTTGCTTCTCATCTGATCGTTTCAAAACCACCTTGCGGTACATGGGATGCATCTTACGCCAGACGACTGCCTACCATCCCCAAGCTAATGGCATGGTAGAGAGAATGCATAGGGAACTCAAAGCAGCTTTAGCATCCTCGTCCATTAATGGCAACTGGGTCGATGCACTACCTTTAGTTCTGCTGGCCATGCGTTCCCGTACTCGTGAATCCATTAAAACGTCTGCGTCACAACTCTTGTATGGCATGGATCTACGCCTGCCTAGTCAGCTCCGACGTCTACTACCGGCACAAGATGACCCACAAGACGAAGCTACCCGCCTTCGACTTCATTTCGGTAATATGTCCGAACAGCAGCCGAGACACACGCCTCGTCCAGTCTTCGTTCACCCGCAGCTCCACAGCTGCAAGAGAGTACTCGTTCGCAACAATAATGCTGTTGCACCACTACAACCTAAGTATCGCGGTCCTTACCCGATTTTACTCAGACAGCCAAAATACTTCATCATTATGCAAGGCGCTACACTGACATCAGTAAGCATAGACAGGTTGAAACCGTTTATCGAACCACCTGATCCTGAGAGTGTTCAACCTTCGACACACGTCTCAGGCTCCGTCTGCTCACAATCTCAATATCCTGATTTGTATAACGCGTAATTGATTTTTTTTAAACATTAACATTAACTATCAAATTTTTTTTAACCTTACGTTATTTTTCGTATTTGTCTCACGTGGCATAACCAGCTGTTCTTAGCTAACAATTGTGTAGCATTTTGAACAGTTCTTTGGTATTATGCCATCTCTGAGGCAATGTTCGTGTACATATTTTTATGCAATTACCTTTGATTTAAATGTATATATATTTTACATTATAATGTATTTCTCACACATGACATTACACTGCCTATTTTGCTATGACCAGCTACTTAGAGCTAACGCTTTCGTGTAGCAACACTAAGTAGTGATCAGCTTCATATCATGGTACAGGCCACTTTCAATGCATATCTCAACTTCATCAATTGCACAAAGACCACTTTACAAATGTCATGACCACAACGTCGAGCACTCTAGCTCCTTTGGTCGTATACAAACACATTGACAACGATCCAACCTGCTTAGGTTTTAACTTAAACCTGGCAAATTCAGAGGCGATTTGCCTCGAAATCTTCACGCTGCGGCTCCAAAACTTACACTGCTCTATTTTGCCTCACGTGCTATGACCGTCCACTAGAGCTAACAATTTGTGTAGCAATTCCTAGTGGTTACCTGGTATCATATCATTGTTGAAGCAACCAACAAGCATATTTAAGCCCAGCACTTATGGTTCATCATATTTTTGCTTAACTTGGTTCGAACTCTGTCATGCATTTCTTATCTAGCCTCGCAGAGAGGAATTTTTTTCCTTTTTTTCAGAGAGGAAAGTGTTGTAACGACACAAATCAATGGCCGACATATTGCGTAAATTAAATTCAAATTTATTTACGTTGCACCAATGAGAAAAAAGCGAAATTGCCGTTTAACCACAATTAACCAATAGTGTGCAGGTAGACATATTGCATGCTATTTAAGCACGGTAATTTACCATGCAAGTCAGTTGTGGCATTTGCATTCTACCTGCTTCACGCGTGTGCGTTCTGTCGGCTGTCAATACCTACGCTGGTGATTTGATAGTTTCACCAACAACTAACTACATCCGTGACTCATCTTGTTGCGGGATACCGGAGAGACGAGCCAATTGAGTGCAGGACCTGCAGGACACCATCCACAACGCGATCACAGCTCAACCACGGGAGCGACAACTCAACCAGAGTCCACCCAAGGCTCTAGGACATCTTCAACTCTGAAGACTTCAAGAGAACGCATTACCAGGCCCTCTTAAGGGCCCCCATATCAGTAACTAATCTCTATTCAGAGCACCTTAACCGAGTTTGTAACGTCGTACGGCATTTACTTGAAGCCGGGGCGTTTACATACTTTTTATAAAGTACGTTTATTTAGATTTGACGGGTCTGATACTTTAGCCTTATTTCACCAAATATTCAAATATGTGTTTAGATAAATTGTTAAAATACATAGTATAACCATATTATATGCAGTATATTTATTTTTGGTTAAGTTCAATTTTGTAAAATTGAACCATACTTATGGATACTCATCACAATTTTCGTTGTTAATTGAAATAGACTCTGAAGGTTAGTTTTTTTACTAAGAATAAAATTATTTCCGTAACATAAAAACGAACAACCTACAACCGCAAGCAAAATCAAATGAAAGTGTGAGACAATATGTTCCTAAGTTTAAATTTAGCATGCATTATTAAAAGTAACACAAAAGGTTTTCAAATTATTTTCTGATTAAATTTAATAAAAACATATTCGAATGGAATTCCTTACTCCATATACTTTTTGCGATACACCTCAAATTAAGTATGACGATTCCTTAAATGAAGTGAATAATTCACAAACATTTCCATAGAATATTATTGTTTGCACATACTAAATTGTCTTCCTATCTAAATCCACAATGAACTGGACTATTAGAATATAATTTCCATCAAGTAACATAGTCTAAAACTCTGCCGGTCTTTCATTATTTAAACATATTTATGATAATAACAACTCACAAAAATTGAATAAAAATGTAGACCACAAAATCTAGCTTACAGTCCTATGACTTAAGTGATCGACTAGCAATGAAGAACACTTTGTTCAGTCATTGTAGTGAAAACAGTAGTATTACTGTTTGAATTTTATGATTAATAGGAAGTATACGCACGTTAAACTATCAGTAGTCTTCTCTGGCATATTTTGCTACTTAAGACTTTAACTGTAAACGCTCTTGTCTGGTAAGCTAGACTTTCTTTTGCGGCTGGCGTACTGATTATGCGCGGTATCCACATCGCTGTCTTCCAGTTTTGTAGAAGTTCGGGCATCTGGAACAATTCGATAACCGGAAATTATTTTTTGAAATACACCAGTGGGAATTCAACTTTATTAGCTAATAATGATTATTTTCTTGAGGAATGATCTGAAGTCCACTATTTAAATAGAATGTTTTGTAATATTTCTATGTTCAAATAATTAACTTTTCGTACAATTAATGCGTTGTCTTCAGAAAGTTACATACTAAGGCCAGAATTGAGAAACATGATAATCCGGGCATCGCGTTAAGCAAAGAAAAAGGCATCCACATGAAAACAAGTGAATCTATCAATAAATTTGATTTCAGTAATGACGGATTTGGCATTTCCCTAATAAAAAATAGCAGAAACGCCCAGGGGACCAGAATTTTATTGAATAATAAATGTCTTATTGGACCATAATTCACGAGTCCCGATGCGAAAGTAATCACGACAGGTGTAATTTTTCCTTTTTGTATCTAGTGCTAAAATGGCATTCACTAAATTGAAAGCTATTAGTTCTAATTCAGTCTATGCTATGCTGAACGTAGAAAACCTGGTTTTTGGAATTTTGAGCGTGTAAGCGCAAATTTTTGACCAATTTCTTAATAAATAGAAGTATTACTTCAAAAAGCTATCATTTTTGGCATCTGATCTTGATTGGCATTCACAGATCTTATTTGTTACTGGTGATTCTAACACGAAACTAGATCAAGACTTTACGAGATATAGGGCTTGAGAATGATGGATCATGATTATAAAAACCAGGAAAATATTAATAAGTTCTTTTATCTTGTTCTCAGACTTAACCTTTTCGTGATGAAATTAATTTCTAACACCACAGGTGGTTTCTTGCTGCAAGGTGTGGCTACACCACCCATAAAGGTAGGAAGATAAGCCATGTTACTCTGATTGACCTTATTCTGTTAAGCGTATGATGATGGTCCTCTGTTCATTACGCAGGAAAGCACTACAGATTCAACGTTCGTTCAATCAATGAGACACGAGTTTATACCTTCTGGTCATGTTTGAACTATTTTTTTACTAATAAAAAAATTTCAAATTGATTGTGATCATTTTTCTAGCTGTCAGACACAGGTATAAATTTCGCTCAATTCGGCATCCCGTTTTACATCCATATACTTATGCACTACCACAGATAAAAACATACAGGAAGCAGTCGAGGCCACTTTGTTTCTGCTGGTTCACCTGTAACTACATATAATGGTGTATTAAAGAATATCTGTAACACTATAAAGAAGAATCTCACTGAACGCCGGTTTGTCTTCCGACGATTTAATCTGAGAATTTCTTTGTAATCTCTAATAATTCGAAAGCTCTTCAACACGCAGCATTTCGTGCGAAACTAGCAATATCGAATCCTTGCTGTAAAGTTTCACGGCGAATGAAACTTAATAATTTATTGACTTTGTTAATGAGTTGAAAGCAGCGTCAAAGCGTAACAATTTCTAGTTATACAAAAGGATCTGGTGTATTAGCAGTGTTCATTCCGCCAAGGTTGCGCGAGTGTATCCGGCTTCTGAAACGCAGATTTTGAAGCAATTGAAAATATCAATTCGCCATATTTTGGCATACAACGCGGTTATTAATAAAGCGATTCATTAACCTTGTTCTCAGATTTGCACCGGAACCTATATTCTGTGAAGCTGCAAAGATCTTTAATCCCATGTGGGGCCGCAAAGCCGCTGGAATCTAATTTCTCTTTCTTATATTTTGTAAGTTCTTTTGAATTATGGTTAAAAAAGATCTGCACAAGTTTGCTGCCGTAATCAGCGGGAAGATATCCATTCCAAATGGGTGGAAGAATTCACTTGCGTTGCCCGTCTACAAAAGAGTTAAACTTGCACTCATGCCAACTATCTGGGTCTAAATCTTTTGTTTACTTCAAGCTTGTTTTAATTAATTATGAATCTGCTTTCCCATCAATATGGGGCTCTGTATTCAATTAAAACGTTCCATTGCTCCCTTCCTATTCAATTATATTTTCGGTGTCTTTGTTGAAACCACCAATACACTCACAGAGGAGATGCAATGAGAGAAAGTCGTTCAGATTCAGAGAGAAAATTTGAGCTGCTGAAGTAAAATGTTCCATTGGCACTCTGGCAGACAGTGCTCATCAGCCATGGTTGTTAATCTATATAAAAGAAAGAAAACATCAATTTAAAACCATCTCCACTAGGATTGGGCTGCCTAGTGGTTTTATTGAGCCCACATCTATCCATGAATAACACAAATAGCATATTATATTGGTTGACGCGCAGGATAAAACGTCATCGTATCTGCTGAATCGCCGACTAGATAAACAGGATCGGCCATATTGCAGGCACTATCATTTACAATTCTGCGTATTTTATTTTACTTTCTTCTCGATTTAACAAGTACTCTCCTCAATATTTAATCGATATGCTGAATGTTGATCAAACCTTTGAGCCTAGTATCATATTTCCAAATATTGAAAACGGTTAAAGTAAATAACCATTCATTAAAAAAAACTAAGTTTTTGCATCTGTGCATTTATAGCGCGAAATTTGGAACAAGTTAAACACCAGGAAGTTTTAGCATGTACATTGAATAAATGATAAATTAATGCGTGCTGTGTATCTGAAACTAGAATCCATGATCTTACGAATATTATGCATTTTGTTGCACCATCCTTGTAATTGGCTCCAACACTTGTATGACGAAAATTTCTCAATCCAGACAACGGGTGTCGGTACTGTCCTTCATTCACCGGTAGTAGCTTTTCGAATTGAATGGATCCCTGTAAACAACTGACTGAGCGGCATGCTTAAATGCTTCCACAAGCCCATGCTAACACCTTGAATAGATTAACAGACGTTGTTCCGTCTTTCGGTATGAAATTCGCGCTCTCTAAATGTAAGATACTGCTACCGGATCACCCACCACAAACTCCAACGTTGCGACTGCAGAATGGAGATCTAGACAGTCGACAGGTTTACATATCTTGGAAGCTCTATTAATAACGTAGACAATATGTCCGACGAGGTGAGAATACGGATCGCGAAAGCTAGAGTAGTTTTCTCGAACCCTCATCATTTATGGAGAAACGCGATATTTCACATTGCCTTAAAGGTCGTGTTTACAATGCATCTGTACTCGCAGTCTTACTATACGCTAAAGAAACTTGGCCTCTTAGAGTTGATGATTTGAGACTCCCACAGGCATTCGATCATCGTTGTTTAAGAAGTATAACACATGTTGGTTACCGACAACGAATAACTAACGTTGACATCCGTAGACGTATTTTTGGATCTGACAATAAGAGCTCGTCGTTAGAAGAACAAATAAGGCTCCGTCAACATCGTTGGCTCAGTCACGTTTTGCGTATGCCATCATTTCGATTGCCCAGTAAAGTTCTGTTCTCTTATCCAGTACGAAATTGGCGTAAAAAAACAAGGTGGACATATGTTGACATGGAAAAAACAATTGAAGTCACTTACATCCAAATTTGGTAGTATAGGACCCACTCGTCTGCCAGGATGGGGCCCTCGTGCGCATCGTAGTTCTTGGTTAGAAACGCTGGGCGATATGGCATCGAATCGAGCTCAGTGGCGATCTTGTTGCAGATGTCTAGTAGAATCATCTTCGTAACTTTCTTTTCTTAATAGGGCAAAGTTAGCTGCGAGGTTTGGTTTGTTTATGACGTGATACAGTGAAATCCACAAGGAAGCTGTATTGCTGATGTCGCCTTGCCTGAATGCTAACTTAGCCATAATGGTGTAGTGGAGAGGTTTAGTTTGCATCATTTCTGTGAGTTATCCTGATATTTTTCTCATAGTAGCAAGGAATTCCTTCTCTCTCTGCCTCTCTCTATCTCTCGTAAATCTCACTAATATGGCAGTGAAACATTAGTCACTCGACTTTTGTGTGGCTGGAAATGATGAAATAATTTGTCTAAATTCACTTATATGCTTTTTTCACTCATTATGGTTATATGGCAGTGAAACATTAGTCACTTTTGACTTTTGTATGGCTGGACATGATGCAGATGATGATGACGATGATGCTAACAACATTATTTAAATCAAGTTTACGATCTTGATATAAACACCAGTCCCTAATACGGTCCGAAAACCTACTGTGTTTTCTTCTGGGCTAGAAATAATGAACAGTTAGATGGATTGTCCGCAATAGCTGTTTACTCCACCATTCTCACTCAACAGGTCCGAGAAAATATAAAGTTTTCCATTATATTCTGATGATCATAGAAGGTCGAAATGTGTCAGTTCTTGTGACTGACAGTAGTTTTGCCATGCTGTAGTATTAGTTAGTTACAATGCGATTGTCGTTTATCCCAAGCGCTCAACCTTGATTTAAAAAATAAGTGATCGTAACAATAATCTGCAAACAGGTCAAACCTGTAATCTTGATCGATGGGCTGAACACTAAAGAAAAACTTTAGGAATACTTGCATCGGACCAGATCCACGATAGTATGTTGTAACAAAAATATGTATTTATAATCTCGAACAACCGTGAGAGTTGGAAAAACGGAATGCACTGCCAAATTCTCTTCGTTCCGTCACTAAGTGCAAACGATGGAGTGAGCGTTAAAGTAATCTCGTAATCTTGCTACAAGATTGACTTCATAGTCCTTATCGTTGATCGGACGGCAAAAGCTTAATTTTCCCTGTGATTGTCAAAAGCTTAGAATCGATTGCTTTCCTTCTGAACTATTTCAGCTAAGAGTAATTGAGATTCAAAATGATCCGCTCGAACTTATTTTCTCGATTTTAAATGAATGAATTCTTCCCAGCGGTGTGGAAGAATGCTGTTGTCGTGGATATTCACATAAAGGGAAATACTGGCCCTCTAGCCAACTATCGGAATATTAGGCTTCTCTATGCTACATTGCGACTGCGAATGCTATTATCGCAAGGATTATTGAGTGTCGAGATAAGCCACCAAGAATTGAGCACGGAACAATCGATACACTCAAGTTGCTTTACGGATACCTGTTATTCTTAGCTTATCAGTCGTTGTACTCTCGGTGGATCTCACTATATATTCACAAGATAGACATAAGAAAGATACCCTGGCAAATGGTTTGATTATTTTAAGTCTGCTATGATGTTAATTGATATGCTTTCGCATTCGAAACGGACTTTCAGAAACTGAGATTTTTTCTGACATTCTTTAGAAATGTTCCATTGCCCCATTTCCGCTGAAATCTTTGCGGTGGTCTCTGTAACACTGGTGTATCGGTTGGTAGTGACAACCAGCTTGCAGACCATAAATACACTGACTGCGCAGTGTTGTTGGCAGAAAAGGATGACGAGATCCACACACAAATTAAACTTGATAAAAAATATATTCATCTTTTATGTTCTAAATATAAGCTCCATGAAAAAATCCTTGAATCGAGTTTGTAAACTCGGAATTAACAAAATCTGTTTTCCTTTAAGCAGTTGCACAAGACAACAAAACTACCGTCAGTTATACGTTCTTTTGCGTTTCGAACTTACATAGTCATCATCAGACCAAAACGAATATACCGCAATATAAATAGTTGATGTAAAGAAATGCAGATATGGGTTCGTAACTCCTAGTATTCCTCTATAGCCTGTACTCGACTGTAAATATCGGCTGCACAGTTTCTACGCAATCACGCAAATTACATTTGGCAGCTTTTAACACAGATAAAATTATGGAATTAAACAACTATTATTTGTGCGATTTAGAATAACTATTCGGAAGATTAAGTTTGCGAGCTTTAGATAAACATCAATCCTGTTGTATCTAACCAAACGTACAAAGATTAAACTGCCATCAGTCGTACGTATCGACACATTTTGACTTTGAATGGTAACTATTAAAGGACTACGTTAAACTGACTAACGATAATCAAATCCTAATTCGTATATAAAGTGTATTTGTGTGGCAGGTTACAAAATTAGGATTGGTGCTTCTCTCAATTTTACAAACTTAATCTAAGGAATTTTAATCACCATCCACACAGCCAATGATTATTTTATTCATCGATAAACGTAATTATAGTAAAAATTTTCCCCGAAGTATAGTGACATACTGGAACGCCTTCGTGTCATTTGTTAACGAATTAGTTTTTCTGGGATCTTTAACGACAGCAGACGTTTCGGCTTTTACCCATATTTCGAGACGTTTTATCTTAGCTGTTTATGCTTATGTTACGTTATGCCAACCACTCTGTAATCGCTCGCCAATTTCTGTGGGTAAAAATTTAATTTAGTCTAGACTCTTTTATGCCACTTCGACATTTGAGATCACCGCCTTTGGTTGCCATCGCATGGATACTTTGTTGAATTGGTTTGCATGCTAGGTATAATTTAGGTTACCTACAGCTGGGCGTTAGGAGACATTAATCAGAAGAAAAGTCCATGAACCGACAAGTTTGATCGTATTGTTTCTTTATTTCTTATTGCAACGCCGATTTTGTTGGCATGGGAGATTTTGGACGAGCGCTTTCATATCTTACTTCGAAGACCTCAAATACATGGTTTTTCGATTGCTTGTACTTTGTCCATCTCCGAGATAGAAACTATTATTCGAGATATTGTAACCTTTATCATACCGTAATGTACTCTCACAAACCAGGACAATTAACTGAACGAAATTTTATGAGTATAGTGGTTAGCAGGGTGGAGTAGAGAGGTGGAATTGGATTTTCTTAATCTCATCACGTGGAAGATTTATATCCTAGTTTATTTATATATTATGATAAGCATTTCGAACTTTCTGATTGTACATTGGCGATAAAATAGTGTGTGCTGGACGCGGTAAGCAATTTTAAGAGGCTGTTAAAATTTTGTTACAATTGATAATGTTATCGGATTGCGATGCGCTATTTGAATTGGCTAAATTTAAGTTAAATTGCCATGTGTACATATTCATAGATTCGAATTGCTTGATACGCCAACAGTCGTGGTTTATGGGTGATCTATTACTTCATAAATTGTTTGAGGTGTTTTTTTATTTCCCGTGACTGTGGTTACGTGTAGGTAATTGCTTGGTCACAAAGACCTCATTTTTGGTGAAAAACACATTAAGATAAAATATTTAAATAAAAGTCAAACAACTAATGTGAAATATGACACCTCCCTGACAGACAGCCTAATATGCGATATTGGCGAAGACCGTAATCGATGTGAACGCACTGTAAGATACGAGCCGCAGCATTAAACATTAACTTTAAAAGTTTCTATTATAAGATAATCAGAGTTTGATGTTCCTGATGCTACAGCCCATCCTCATATGCACACACTTCTGAGAAATTTGAGCAAAAGGCGACCGGTAATGGTACTTCACATGCAATGAAGTAAATACATCGAATTCCTGCTCACTAGAATAAAGTTTGCCTATTTTAGTCTACGTGAGTCATTTAGGTTCACTGAGAGTATTTTTTGAATTGTAGACTACGTGGGATCTTGTCTCAGGAGACAGTCTGTCTTTCTTAACCGATTATACACAATAGCTTGTACTCGATAGAAATTATTTCTTAGGCGGTGCAGATCTCTGTAATATATATATTATACATACATATATAATATACATGTATTTATTAATGCTTATCTACCAGGCGTCCTATTTATGTGTATGTCTGTTTTTGTTGCTTCGTATTTTACAATTATTATTTAAATCGTACTTTCTCAAGTTAAAAACCACTTTATTTCTGACTTTTTCAATTCATTCAACGTTTCATAATTATGATCTTTAGTACACTATATGATTGGATGCCCTTACATTTTAAATAAAACTGATTATTCGAATATTTTAATTAAAATATACTAATAATTAGCGACCTCGATTTCTTCTATAGCCAAAAATATAAGATCATGGGTATATGTTTATGAGGAACCAGTTTATACTTTGTGATGCATTTTTGTTGATGGACTGTTTGAATATTTGTGCTTAACGAAAATTTGTTTCTTTCTACTCAGAATAGGTCAAACATTCAGTATTGCTACTTTTTGCACTCCAATACAAAGAAGATATACAGATATAAGAGCCCCCGCGATTACGGGCATTACATCACGTTGTGCGTATGCCCGCATTTCGATTACCCAGTACAGATCTGTTCTCTCATCCAGCACCAGATTGGCGTAAGAAACAAGGTGGACATATTTTGACATGGCAAAAACAATTGAAGTCACTTACATCCAAATTGGGTAGCATAGGACCCACTCGTCTGCCAGAATGTGGTCCTCGTTCGCATCATAGTTCTTGGTTAAAAACTCTTGGCGATATGGCATCGAATCGAGCTCAGTGGCGATCTTGTTGCAGATGTCTAGTAGAATCATCTTCGTAACTTTCTTTTCTTAGTAGGGCAATGCTAGCTGCGAGGTTTGGTTTGTTTTTGACGTGATACTGTGAAATCCGCAAGGTAGCTGTATTGCTGATGTTGCCTTCCCGAATGCTAACTTGGCCATAATGGTGTTGTGGCGAGGTTTAGTTAGCGTCATTTCTGTGATATCCTGATAAATTTACTCATAGTAGCTGGGTATTCCATGTCTCTGCCTCGCTTTCTCTCTTTGAAAAACTTGTCTAATATAATATTTCTGCTTTCATTTATATACTTTTTTCACTCCCTATGGTTATATGGCAGTGAAACATTATTCACTTTTGACTTTTGTATGGCTGGACATGATGATGATCTCTGTTTCGTACAATGCGGAATGAAGAGATCGTGGTGGTTACTTATTGCGATTCGATCTAAGACCCTTTTTTTAAAAAAAAGCAATTTTAATTTGTGAGAAGATTATCTTAATATAAGCTTGAATCTGTTCCTATCTAGGTTATTCTTTAGAATATTTTTTATCGTTACAACGCTTTAAGAGGACCATCTGTTAGACGAGAGGCTAGATTTTATCTAGCACTAGGTCGTATAGATCATATATATTAGTTCAGTCCCTAATAAATATCCTATGAGCCTTTAAACGTGCTATTGACTCAGTGAATGGAAACGTGATACTAGATGCTCTATAAAGAAATTTTATACCGCTAAATTAGTAAATAATTCAAGTCGCATCGTAGTATACAGTGAATTGTCGTACCGTGATGGCGTCACATTGAACATGTTATCAGTCGTCGTTTCGTCTTTCGGTATAAGGTTGCTTCCAAATATGAGGTACTCTTATTTTACCACTCATCACTCACCTAAAATTGGCGGCCTCGAGATGTAGATTTGAAAATAGTTGACCAACTAACTTATCTTGGTAGGGGTGTAAAAAATTCAAGTAATATGTGTGATGAGGGATTTAAAGGAATCGCGAAATCCTGAGTGGCCTTTTCAACACTCAATTCGCCTTAAATGTTGTGAGTAAAATGTATTCATGCGTTATAGTTGGCGTAATGCAAAAAAGTATCGATTTGAAATGGCAAATAAAATTGAAGCCGATCATAAAATCTGGTAATATTGGCTCGTTTCGTCTACGAAGATGAGGTTCTCGAGCTAATCATTGTTCTAGATTTGAAATGCTGCACCATATGGCATATACTCGTGCTTAGTGCTGATCTTGTTGCGTTTTCTAGTAGAGTTGTCTTTCTTTTAACCGTATCGTCTTAGATTGTCAGAGTTTACTGTGAACTTCTGTTTAATTTATTAAACGATGCACTGTAAACGGAAAAGAAGCTGCATTGCCCTGTCGTGTTGCTTTGTGGTTAACTTGGCCTATATTTTGTTGTGTTGATATCTTAGCGGCCTCGATTCAGTGCGTTTTCGAATTATGGATCTCCATATAGGCTAGATCTACATTTGCCTACATCTTTATTATTTTCCTCATTACTGCCTTGTCACCATTGTACTTATTTATGTTTCCGATATTTTTTCAATTAATACTAATATTTTAAACACTGCTACTTATCCTGACACGATTTTGTAATATATGCGTGCCTGTATGAGTGCATATCTCTACTTGTCAGTTGAGCATGTCAGTTACGTATTAAACCATGAAAGATTGTAGTAAACAATGCATATATAGTCATACTTCAATATGTAGTATAAATTGAAGCAATGTTGCAGTTTCATAACATGGCATATATATATATATATATATATATATATATATATATATGCCGTGATGTTAGCGAGTTAATCACCAACATTGGGAGTAGAATGCCAAATCTGTAAAATCAAGTTAAATAATTAAAGCTAATGAAAATCTTCCATTTATATTCTTTTATCTTACTCTATTTATAATCTCCTATGTACCACTGACGATGCCTCGCGGTTTTGGTTAACTTGGTGGAAACCTTCCTTCGTGTGGCATTGGTGCATACGTATTGATGTTTTTTTCATGTTAACGCACAATTATTTATGATAAGATTGTATTTGGTACTGGTAAATACATCGGCTTTTACGTTTTTACATATAATTAAGAGCCATTTCTCAGTGTGAATTCAATTAAATTCGATCCGTTAATTTTGTTTGTTATTGTTTATTAATTTTTTGATATTACTTGATCCGTATTGTGAATAACACATTATTGTTCTCAGTTCCTCCCTTAATCTCAAATCTTTCGAATACTCTTATGTGTATCCTTCATTGGTCTACAGTTCATTACGAGATTTAGGAACAAACCAATAAAGCATGTGTGCATAGGATTATACCATTTGGTCCTGCTGACATTGGCATTTCATTCTGGTCCTATTTGAGCTAATTTATTACTATGTAGGCCACACCTAATACACATTTGCGTGCATATATATATATATATATATATATATATAACTGTAATAAAGCAAGTGTTAGTAGTTCTTCCTTTTTGGTTTCTTTCTAAGAATGAACTGTGGAAAGATGTATTATACAAACAAAGGTATCTGAATTATTTCCGATAAACACAGACACTGAGAGCATTTGTGTGTTAGTTAAAACACAGATAAGGTAGTTATGCTGTTCCCAGTAGAACACCTATTTCTTTGGAAGAACTGGCATATATGGATGTATTGGAGATGGTGTGTCTCGTTTTGCGGCTTCTTCTGGAAAGTAGACAGTAGGCGCCAATAGAATTAAGCATTGTCGTCATGCTGATTTTGATATACGGTATTGGTCCTATATGAACTAACTTGTTACTAATTACGACATTCGCAATACATGTCAACGATGTCTAGTTATTAAAAGAAGCCTTTTTGTAAGCATATTTATTATTGCGATTATATTAATGGTCTTTGTATTATTTGCGTATTTCTGGAGTACACTTAGGAAAATAGTTTAGGATTTTTTGCTCCACATGACTTCATTGTTATTGATTCGTGCCTGGTTTTATTTATTTATTTTTTTGTGATTTTCTCTTTCACTGAATGTGTTTCAGATTTGTCTGAGGAGGAAAGAAATGGCTCAAGAGCTTAATGGAGCGCTGACTCCTGTTGATGCCTCAGTGCCATTTGAACACACAAGTAAGTTATTTTCTATTTCGAATTACCTTTGATTAATAAGTGTATTTTTTAATTAATTACTCTAATGCTTTAATTCGCTGGCGTTTGGGTAATATTTTTAAAGATTTATCATTTCTGTCCTATTGTGACAAGAGAATTGATCTGTGCGCCAATATGTATATTAATCAGCACCATCATCGCAACATTTTATAACGTACTCTTCATTTTCCCAAAATCATTAGCAAAAATTAATGAATTCTATTGTAATGTTAGTAGTAATAATAGGGAAAGAATACAATTATTTAAATCAAAATTTTGCAAAATAATAATGATTTATAAAGTGCTGGATCAAGCCTGATTGGAGCTACCTATTTGGACAGCAAGCAGAAATGAGACTTCAAGACAAAACAACATCATTAACGAAGCTTCTCCTTACTTTTCATGGTTTTGCTTAACTAACAAGTTAAAGCCTCGCTATTAACTATACCATTAATAAGATAACTACTAAAATTGTGCAACAAGTATATGAGCACGATTTTATTTCATATCACGCAGGTTTTTAAAATAAGAACTACCATGTTCAAGTTGATCCCATCCTTGTCAACAAACTGGTCCTATAATACCATTTTTATTTACGTTGAAATGGCGTAAGATAATTGAAACGATTAGTCATGATACACTTTGAGTTAAGCTTATAAAACGATAGTTATCGCACAAATTACAATTTATTTTTAATAGATGGGCATGATAGTCGATTTGCCCTAAGCAACCGGTACGGTCTCCCAGTTCTGTAAAAGTACGAAAAATTTTGTCAATGCCCTATACATTGTGTCGATATCATCCTTACATTAGGTTGGTATTAGATGATCGGAATCTGATGCTTTATGACGTTTACGAGAAAAGATTGTGTGTATTATAACTTTAGCAGCAGTTCAAGATTTAAGTTTCACATTGGTTATACATGCATACCTTGGAGGATGAAAGTATAGTCTATGTTATGCGTAGCTATCCGACGTTATTCACTATTATCAATGCGCATTGATCTTAAAGTTTATCTGCTACTTATATGACACTTTGTTTAACTTATGTGTCCAACTTGAGCATTCATATAAGCCATAACTAAGACTATATTTGAACTTCTCGCTCTCATCATCATCATCATCATGTCCAACCATACAAAAGTCAAAACTGACTAATGTTGCACTGCCATATAACCATAAGGAATGAAAAAAGTATATAAATGAAAGCAGAAATAATATTTTAGACAAATTATTAGTGAGCTTTACGAGAAAGGGAGAGAGAGGCAAAGAGAATGAATACCTATCTTCTATGACTAAGTTCATCAGGATAAATCACAGAAATGAGGCAAACTAAACCTCGCCACAACAACACTATGGTCAAGTTAGTATTCGGGCAAGGCAACATCAGCTCAACATAGTTGAGAACCCAAGTCAGTGTAGAAAGCGACCTTGCTGCCAAGTTGGTAATACAACAGCCTTTAAAAACTAATGCTTCACTGCCCAATGACCATAAGATAATGAACAAAATAAAAATAATTTTGAAGAAGACAAGTAGTAAAAAGTTCAAGAATGATAATTCAATATTTTATAAATTGCAATTAAAGAGTGATTTATAGTGGGGAGAATGCAGTTCAGATGGGTACTATACATAAATGAGGTAAGCAATTTCTTTACACAACATCATCATGCCCATTGTTGGCTTGTTACCATGTAAATATCCGGCCTGACGACTGGCAGGAACTTGCTAGTCAGTCTAGTAGGCCTAGCATGAACCTTGCCGGATCTAACAGAATACATCCATCATCCCGTTTTACGTGAAACCTCGAGTTCGATTTAACTGAGCAGTTACGTTTAAGGTTAAATAGGTAGCGCTGGAATGAAATCAATAGTACCAGGCGCGAACGACAAGCTCCGGATGCTGAAGGGTTCTGGTCAGTGGTGCATGGAAATATAGTGTTAGTCAGCCACGGTTAGCGGATTGTCTAAATGAAAGCGAATTCTGAATAAAAACAATTGCCACTTGTAATGGGTAATCTAGTGTTCTTTTACAGCCTACGTATAACCAAGAACAATAAGAACTAAAATTAATATATACTGCATCAGACGTCGTTCAGGATGATTGTGGTCGCCTTATTTGATGAGTCGTGCCGAGTGGATAAGCGAAATCATGCTGCTATATATATATATTTTTTCCGTTTCTACATATTTTCCTTTTTAGATCAAACAGTAACGTCTTAGCTCACGAACTGAGGCCTTCTTTTAACTAAATAGCTTCTTGTAAACAGCCCACTTTTAACAGTGTGCTTAAAGATATTTACTAAAATCCATGCCAGAAACCTATGTCAGCGTCACTTTTTACATTTAAATACATATGCTCCTACCGATTGCATTACAAGCTGCAGAAATAACGCTTATTACCCCGATCTATGTCCTTTTCTATGTAGAGCAAGAAGTTCAGATATAGTCTTGGTAATGAGTGATAGGAATGCTCAAGTTGGGTGCTTAGGCGATTGAGAATTTCATCGGGGTGCCAGATACACCTTAAGCACAATGCGCAACAATTATGGTGAACGATTGTTGAATAGCTGCGCAAAGCATAGATTATGCCTGCGTAGAACGAACTTCAGACGTGGTGAAACTAGTTGCGCCACATGGCGTCCTTCAGTTTCCGGAAAACTTGACTGAAATAGATCATGTCGCACTGTGTTATTGATGGTGTGTTTACATCTAGGACTGTTGTTCGTCTTAAAATTTGACCATTTGTGTTGTCGACGCCGTCTTTGTCGAGGTTACAGCAAAACTTATCACAATGAATATTGGAATTGATGGCCAACTTACGGATTGCGAATAGGGTGACGTTGCTGTTCAGATAACAGAACAGCGAATCGTTATTTACACTCAATAAGTATCCATCCGGTATTGTCTGAAGCTAAACACCTAGAAAACTGTCGTCACAATTTATTTTCATCCAAAGCACTGAATTCATCTGCATAGAATCCTTAGCCACACTAGAATATTAACCTTATTGCAGTTGTCTTTGGCAAACTCTGTAATATCCCGTTTGTTTGAATAAACACGAAATTCAGGATCTGTCCAGCAAACGGTCGATGCTACTTCATGCTGCATAAGTTTAAGAGATGTTCAACTAGTTTTCAGCGATAAAACAGCTATAGGCCACTGTCCCATTGCTGGTGGCTGGACCCTAACGCTGATATGATAGTTTTTGTGCATTTATGGATCCTTTGTTGGTCTGCAACTCTGTCAAAGTTTCCCTCGGCAAGCAGGTTAAGGAAAAAAGATCTGAATAACAATCTCATTCGTCACTAAATAATAGACGACCTAGTGTTTGTCTACAGCCCACACAATTATGAATTGCATGGTTTTGCATCAATGAAACATTAGTATATGCATTAATTAAATGAACATTGGTTGCGCGGGTGGTGATAACAATTATTATAATCAAGGTTGCGGCCTTGATATAAACACCTGACCCATTAATTACTTACATATGTCAGTATAAACTAAGAATTGTATAGTGTAGAAAAGGCAATTCATCCAGTAGACCGGTTTCGTCCTTATTGGGAACTCATCAAGTACTGGCCAGAATTTGCCGCGGACAGGATACGAACCTGGGCACGTCTGCTTCGGAATCTGGTGCTCTAACCACTGAGCCATCCTGCACACACTACACTACACACAATTTTCAGTTATATACTAACTAATGTAACTTGGTTAGTCAATTTTCCCTTTAGGTGGAGCTCATATGGCATCCATTTAGACCCAAAGTTCCAACTAACCATGCCCAATCTGTCAGTACTGAACAGACACCACATTACATGGGGAAAGGGTATTGAAATGAACATTTATATAATTAAACGAACATTGGTTGCGCGGGTGGCGATAACAATTACTTTAATCACGGTTGCTATCTTGATATAAGCACCTGACCCATTGTGTACATACATTTGTCAGAACAAAATCGGAATTGGGTGGTGTAGAAAAAGCAATTCATCCAGTAGACCGGTTTCGTCCTTATTGGGAACTCATCACGTACTGTCCAGAATTTGCTGCGGACAGGGCTCGAACCTGGGCATGGACGAAACCGGACTACTGGATTAATTGCCTTTTCTACACTTATAAGGCTTTGTTTATGTTGATAAATTCATATAAATAATGGAACAGGTGTTTATATCAGGATCGCAACCTTGATTAAATTAATTGCTATCACCAACCGCACAACCAATGTTCATTTAATTATATAGATTTTCTATTCAATATCACTTTCCCATGTTGCGTGGTGACTGTTCTAATATGCCAATTTGCGGATGGTTTATTAGAAAATTTTGGTCATATGTGCCACACATAATGGAAACGCTAACCAAGTTTTATTAGTTATTATATGAATGCAAATTGTGTGCAATAAGCGGGTGGATGTATCTGTGGTTAGAGTAACAGATTCCAATGCAGACGTGCCCTTGTACGGATCCTGTCCGCAACAAATTCTGGCACGTGATGAGTTCCCAATAAGGACGAAGCCGGTCTAGTGGATGAATTGATTTTCAACTCTATATGATGCTCATTTTATACTGACAAATATTTGTGCATAATAAGTCATGTGTTTATATCAAGATCGCAATCTTGATTAAAATAATAAGTATATGCTATTGGCGGCATACTGTAATGTAATTGTAGTAGAGGGACGTTGTTAAGTGAGTGTCAGGAGGCATTAATCACAATCAAAATTTACGAGCCGATCAGTTCTATTTGACATTGATTTGACGCTGCCATCGAACCCTATTATGGAACGACAATTGCGTTATTTGGAGCACTGTTCTCGCTAGATTACCGATTTAACGTCGGTGACTGACTGGAACCACAGAGGGAACATGTTGGCATTCTCGTCGCCGGCGACTATTGCCTTCGATAACGGCCACTTGATCATGTTGTTTTGTATCCTCATTAAACCAATAGACAGATAAATGAGTGAAAATCTGTTAAGTCTAAAGACACCAATCCCATTGTATTTAACCAGTCATCGAACAACATAACAAAACTACCGCCAGCTGCAACGCACTGACGCGTTTCGACCTTCCATGATCATCATCAGAGTACGACGGCAAACTGACTATCGATGACTGGTTAAATACAATGGGATTGGTGTTTACTTCAAGCACGCAGACTTGATTTAAAGAATTGTTACCACCACCCGCGCAATCAATTATTGTTTAAAGTCTAAAGACAAACAGGTTTGTGTGAAGAAGCTTTGCTAGTTCGGCCTAATTGGTATAGGCTGTTTGGTAATCAACGTGGATATTTGTTTGTGAATGTGTTTGTTGATGCTCATCCGCCAGGTTGATAGCACAAAAGTATGCATAACTCACAAATCAGGATGTGATCAACTCCTATTTTTACGACAGATTCCATGTGTTGTAGGGCTGTGATGTATAATCGGCAGTAAACAGTTTTTAAGGTTTTATCGATGGATGATCATCGTAGGCTTAACTGAAATTTTAGTTCATTTATTTTCAAATGCTACTTCATACGCTATCGGTTGTGGTTACAGGTAGCCCAGCAGAAGCATAACTATCCCTAACGGCTTACTACGCATTTGTACCCATCTTTGTACATAGATCTTCTCACCGAAGACGAGTGTTTTGATAGATCGAAATTTAACTCAGATAATAGCGCCAAATGTCTTTGGTCAAGTCCATTGACAAAATCTCGCATTCTAGTCATAGACAATGGCACTTCGCCGCTATTTTTTCATCGTTTACATCGCAAAATGCTGCGCTATAAAATTGAATTCAAGACGATTGTGAGAAGACAAAATGCACGATAGAAAAGCATGATACTTTTTTCACACCAACCTTCAACCTTAGTAATCTTTTTACATCATAGTATCCCTCCTCGTCTTTATCCAGTTTTTCTATGAAATTACTGGAAATCATTAGAATGTCTGAGCTCTGCTCAAGGCCAAATCTTATATTTTTATTAAATAAATCATTCTTTTCATCAGAAGAATGATTAAGAGTTAACGCATGCACGTCCACATCTCTAAGAGCCAGATCGTCTAAACGGAACGTGGCAAATGCCAGACATGAAATTTTATCTGTCTAAATAAGTAAGGCTTTTTATGCATCGATAGATAGCATTAAATAATCATCATACCTAGCTGAATTACTTCTGCATTAGAACGAGACAAGAATCACTCTTGCATTGGGACCAGAATAAATCGCCATTTTAGTATTCAATGTCCGAATAAGACATGTTGTGGAGCGCTCAAAGCAGTTATGGTCTTTTTAAGACAAGTAATATGGATACCGTTCTAGAGTTGTTTACCAGGGGTAATTGATTGACAAGCCAAGACTATTGGACACATACCGTGCGCATTTCAACGTACAAATGAATTAGTGAAAAAAGTGACCTTCCTCCTGCTTATCCATATAACCCATGAATGTGAGCATGGATTTTTCCAACCGTCAGAACGGAGAGACTCCTTAGACCCTTGTAGAGGGGGAATTGAAGGCTGCAATTTAAAACCTTCATTTTTAGTTTCTGACGAGTATATTATGTTATTGGTCCTTCCCCAGAATCGCATAATGAACTCTCCAGTCTGGGTAACCCCAATTTCAGACACATCTACAAAGGACTTTGAGTTCATCTACAGCCCACACATAACTGTGGATAGTTTTTATAGTTATGGTACAAAACATAAGATCTTCAATGTTAATAAATTCCTGGGCTGTCTGTCTTCGCAGAATTTTGTTGCAGTCCGGTTTTTTAGATAATGCCTTATGTTATGTAGACTACTCTTTATGTGCTATAATATTTCACTGAATTAACTTGACTTAATTTGAATCATTTGTTTAAAAGCAATTATCGCTTTGTACCATTTGTCACTTATGTGAATAGTCTGGCGAGTTTGCTCTGAAGTTATTTATTCTAAAATATAAATTTAAACAATTTAGTTCATATAGAACGAGGATAAGAAGGCTGTTACACAATGTCTTGTTAATCCGACGTAAGAGTCAGCAATATATGCAAAGCCAATTATGTTACTGGTTAAGTAATGTTTGACAATCGGCAATGACAGTTCCTACTGTTGACTAGTTAGTTAACTCGAACATGCACCAATGGAGCCAAAACTTTTGTTCATTCTGATTTTGGTGTATGCTTCTGGTCATATATTAAATATCTAGCAACATTGAAGCACTGTGTTTAATATGTAAATCATGCATAAGAAACAGAATTACAACGGTACAAAATATCGATGGCTCTACGTCACACATCCCCAAAATTAATTATAGTTATGATCATTTTGTGCCAGATTTCGACGTCACCCATCCCTAGTGGGTTAAAATCGCAAGAGAATACGCTCATATTTTTTATCTGTAAATGAGGCTGGATTTCACGTTTAGCGTAACAGTCAATGCATATATACGATTGACTAGCACTGCTATCTGTCGAACATTATTGGGACTTTAACCACTACTGCTAGAAATTTTTTATTTTAGACCTCCAAATTAGTTACCTAATTCTATTTCTTTGTGCATGACTGCATCTATGTGGTGTAGACTGTGTGGCAATCAGTTACTTTTAATTATCATTAAAGAATGTGAATATTGCTGGTTTATTGATTAGCTTTTAGTTATTCTGTTTATGAATTTAGAATTGGACACTTTTATTTGCTTGGATTCTTACAGAAAACGTTTTTGGAACGCACGAAAGTCCACCATAACATTCGTACCCATTAGCAGCTTCTCTGGTGCCGCACGCGGTAAATCGATTGCCTTCTGTTACTTTCTGTTGTAATCGTTGATTTCACAGGTCCATTTTTCTTCCCCTAGTACTGGTGGAATCTTATTAGACCCTCTTGATAGCCGTCATAACGTCCATCACCAAACGATTTACGTTAATCTGTGAACGAATTATGCGTAGTACAACTTTAGAGCGCTGAAGGAACTTGCTTATCTGTTCCCCCTCAGAAATGTAGTAGCGACTACGTAAAATGGGAAATTTTGTTTCAGGTGATCTTCCTAATAATTATGTTAGATTGCTTATTACGTCCTCTTCTTGATTTTAAAGCCTCATATTTAGCACCAAGATAAGTTTAGTTCGCTGGTACTTATTCTTTACGTGACATGGATTCCTTGGCGCCGTCTTTTTAAACTATCCTCGTGCATGCGGTTATTTGTGTTAACCATTAATCTATAACTGGATATGCCTATGTTTGTATGTTGGGTGTTATACTTTGTAAATGTCTATATGGTGGCGATGAACAAATGTTTTGCTTATTTAAATTCATTCTATTTCAAAGAGGATATTGTTTTATTGCTCTTCTATCTTGGCAGTGATCGACAAAAACGCAAATGCGGATCGTATTGCGCTCGTGGAGAAGTTCTTCAATTTTGCACCAAATGTGAGTTGTTAAACTGCTTTTTGATTAAGCACTACCTATGTGTCTATCTTATTGATCCAAATTGTGTTGAGAATTACTTCTGTGTTTTAAAGATCAATTTCCTTGTGTGCTTACATTTTATGTATACTCCAATGAAGTTACTGATGCAGAAGTGCACACGTTTTGACAAGGGAGTTTATTGGCGTTATTTAAATCACGTTTGTAATTCTGGTATAAACACAAATCACACGTTTAAATTTAATTTGTTATTATTTTATTATTAAGTTAATTTTTGTTAAATGCTGCATAAGCGGATTGTGTATAAATATGTGAATTTTCTTCTACATTTACAGAAATTGTGATTCTTCTATTCTGATTACATAGCTTTTTTTTGCTTTTATGCTAATAGATTGACTACAATTGGTACTCCTAATATCGGTACTTTTGGTTTTTGTCTACCATTTACGGTCCTTTATCTTTTAATCAGATATAGGTTGCTCACTTCTAAGATGCTCGCCATACAATACTGGATATTGTTTAGAGAATAGTTTGCAAATTTATGAATCGTAGGTGTATTACGATTTATTCAAGAAGATCACAATAAGTTATTACGATCAATTGTGCAGAATTGAAATGAGTTAACATCTTATGTTATCGATTAGCACACCATTTGCACACTATCAGCTACCGACAAACATAAATGCCAAATTGAAGACTTTTCTCACTAATAAATCAGCAGGGCCATTTTCGAAGCTTTATATTGTATTGTCTGTATTGAACACATGAAAGCTTTCACTTGCGGTAATTTACAAAATCCGAGAACTGGCTGGTAAAGGTAACAGAGTTAATGCTGTTGTTTTAGGGCTCCTATTTCACAATAGAGTTAGTTTGTAAGACATAATATTGACTAGACAATGGTTGTTGGTTTCATTGCGCAACACTTCAGCATTGTGTTTAATATTGAGTTTAGCCAGTTTCTTCTATTTGTCATGTGAATTGCGAAATACTTTATGTATTGAAGCGTTAATTGCCATTTTTATGAGGTGCAGACACTGTTATTGCAGTGGCCTATTGGTGGAAGCATTTAACTGTTATGCTGTGTGCCACTAATTCAAATTAAGCTCGCAAACTTGATTTGAATAATTGTTGTCACCACCCACACAATTAATGATTGGTCAATTGTATAGCTTAGTTCGTGAGCTACTTTTGAGTTGCCCATTAACGAATAAGACATGCTCGTACAGTATAAATGCTCTTCCAACTGAAATTCCTTACATTATGTATCAAATAGATAAAGGCTAATAGCGTTCTGTTGATTATTTTGGTTTATATTCTCTGAAGATATAACAATGAGCAGTACCATTAATATACCTAAAAAACTGTTTTATAATGTGTATCGCTTCCACCAATTATTTTTATCGATATTTTGGCATTTTCTTTGCTACAGAAACTAGCAATACCTGGACGTATTCTCATTGGTGAAGGAGTTTTGACGAAGGTATGCCGGCGCAAGGCGAAGACACGACATTTCTTTTTATTCACAGATATTTTATTATACGGAATAATTGTTGTGCAACGTCGCATGGTGAGTGAACATCACAGTATAAATTACTTGCCTCTCTGAATATGACAACATTCTTCCACAAAGCATTTTAACAGTTTTTGTATTCCATTGTGAGAAGCTCAATGATATAGTTTTTTTTCGTAACATGCATGCCGAGTATAGATAGACCTTTATTAACAACAGAGCAGTTTTACCACAGGTATAGTCACAAGATGTTTCATACTTCAAGTTTGATTGTCATTAGGCTTCAACGCAATGGTTTAACCACACGGAATGGACTTTTCATAATGAGCATTTTATTATTTAGAAATCTGCAACAAACTGATTGTGCAGGTTATAAAATAAGCATTTTTTACACTCAAATAAATGCTTTAATATTAACTATCCCGGAAATGTAGCTGGGCATCTATCTTACATTAATACAACTGGTTTATACCTCTTGACGTGTAAAAATCGCTATATTTGATAAATATACACAAACATACGTGTACATGTTACGCTGAAAGAACTGTTTTGGGTCGACGAATTAGATTCTGTTATCGTTCACAAGATAGTCATATTCTGATATCCCATATCTATTACACCTGACCATTTATGTACATATATTTTGCAATATAAATTAAGCATTGTATAGTTTGGAATAGGTAATTCATCCAGTAGACCGCTTTCGTCCTTATTGGAAACTCATCACGTACTGTTCAGAATTTGCTGCGGACAAGGCTCAAACCTGGACACGCCTACTTTGGAATCTCTTGCTCAAAACACTGAGCCTCCCTGTCGCTGTACAATGCTTAGTTTATACTGACAAATGCATATACATAAAGGGTCAGGTTTTTATATCAAGATCGCAAACTCGATTATAGTAATTGTTATCACCGTTATAACCGTTTTCTTTTGGACGCAGATACACACGTCATCTGCTCTACTGACGAATAAAACTAATGAGAAATAGCCAAACGGTTTGAATAATGCATATAGTACTGACAGATTGGCACACACACACACACACGCATATATATATATATATATATATATATATATATATATATATATATGTGTGTGTGTGTGTGTGTGAGTGTGTGTGTGTGTTTATAATTAAGTTATAATGCCAAGATATGTTTACGTTTTTACGATATGAACGAAAGATAATATAAGATGAAAAGTAACATTCATCTACCTGATTTAATTCGCCCTTGTGTAGCTTTCATACGTTATAGCCATAATTGCTACATTTTGAGATGGAACAAATAATAATTTAGTTCAGTCATACCGCCCATCCACTATATCACGAAAACACTGCATTATTGCAGTTTTCAGCTTTGTATCGCCTTTTTAGGTAGTTTATTCCTCGGGTGGATCCTATTTTGTATCGCTTTCGACCTTCAGTTCTGACAGTCCCCGCGCCATACGAGGAAACTGATATTGAAGTAAACTATAAAGGCAGGAATTCATTACATATATAGTCGTTATAAATTAAAAATTGCATTGGGTAGCAAATTCAGTTCATCTATCAAACCGATTTCGTCCTTTCTGGGCGTTTTTCAGTATACGCCGGAAATTTTGCGTCTGGCGATCGAACACTGGGGCACGTGATTTATTATACTGTATTGTAACCTCACTTCTACAGATGGTATGATTTATACGTTATAATGACGGATAGGGGCTGGCTAGATGGAACTTTGGGTAAAATGCGATACTCCCGGTAATCTCTTACAGAAGATTTGTCAAATACTATAAATTGTTTGAAATCTGAAAATTGCATGCATTGTACTGGATTTTATGGAGTATGTTATGAATTTTATAACTCTGTATTAAATGCTAGCGGGTTCAATCTCTAGCCGAGGCGATTCTGGCTATAGTAGAGAGCTCAATAAGACAACTTTGCCTAGAAAATGAATTGAATTCGCTAGCTTACGCTACCTTTCTTTTCTATCGACATCGTCTTTAATCATACCCTGTCATTTAATTTTTTTCAATATATATAATATCAATATAAGATACGCCAAATAAATTCAACCGAAAAGAGAAGCTAGTCGAAATACTTAAGTTGGATTATATTTGGAAACTGTGTGTATTATGTGGCTCGGTGACACCATGGATGTGATATCTGATTTCGTAGCAGCGTACCTCTGTTGGAGTCCTGTTCAAAGCAGATTCTGGAAAGTGTTTGACGAGCTCCCTATAAGAACGAAGCCAGTATACTTGATGAATAATCCTTAAACCTTGTGTCATGTTAAGTTTATACTATCAATATATATATATATATATATATATTTAAGTAAACTTCCATCAGGATTTTATTATGTACGCTCTTTGTCAGGAACAACTTAATAATGGCACTGTATAACAGGATGTTCAATTCACTAGCTAGAACGAGTTGTCATCTTTTTGTGAGATTAAGGGTATGATAAATTGCCGCGGCCGAGATTTGGAATCTGGGAGTTTCAGGTTTTACTGTTTTAAATTCTTTCCTTCAGTATATATAACATATATATATATATATATATATATATATATATATATATATATATATATATTCTTATAATTAGGAAAACAACACAAATAACAAAGTGGATAAGGCCATTTATTTCGTGAATACTAATCATCTCTTATACAATCATACATATTTATACATTTTTGGTTGTCAATTTGTTATGTTATCGGTGACAAATCTGACTCGTTATTACTGCTGTTTCTTGTTTTGACTAGTAGGTGAGTGTGTATGCGTTTGTGTTTGTGTTGTGTATGTGTGTTTTCATGTAAAGGTCATTCTCGCAGTATTGCGAAGTGATGTCTGAGATCTTGTCATTATTGTTTTTTTGATATATATATATATATATATACATATATATATATATATATATATATATATATAACTAAAAGGACATAATTTTATTATTTGTGAATGTTTTCAATATAATCTATACATAGCAAATACAATTCACCAAATAGACCAGTTTCGTCCTTCGTGGACACACATCAAATTTTTGCCAGAATTACCGTGACCAGGTCTTGAAACTGGGCACTTTTCCTTCAGTCCTCAAACTTATTGCGCCACCCAGTTAAATTTAAAAATAATGATTATTGAACATTCGGATTCATATAATATTACGTGTTGTGTTATGACATTTTCTTTGTTTGTCAGTTACGTAATCCGCAGTATTTGACCGTTAAACATATCTCAGTCGAGGATGTTGCCGACAATGGCAGTAAGTTTTTTTTTGATAACTATATATTTTTTTCGATTTTTACTTTGTGATTGAATGCAGATTTTCCTTTAATCCTCGGTTACCCTCAATAATGCTTACAAGCGTGAAATCTTAGCAAAATTTTGATTGCTCGTGTGCCTTTCAAAATATCACACTTATTTTTTGTTTTTATCTTTTCCATTCGTCCTCGAAATATGCCTTTGTTCTTCTTTTGATTTTCTCTGTGCAGTGAAAATTTTGAGTTTCATTTACGAATTTATTGCCTCGTGGCTTCGGAAATGGCGTCCTTAGTTTAATTAGCATACACGAGATGTTGGTATTCACACATAACTGCAGTTTCAACTGCTTGTTCTGTACGCGTTGATATTTTTGAAAATATGCATAAGGTGTATAGACTAGCAGTGGAGTACATTTTTTATTCTAAGTTTGCAGAATTCAAAGAAACATCAATCACCGATTGCACAACCTTCAATTGCAAGTACCGACGCGATTCTTCCTGCTATGGCCCTAATCAGAGCACGACGGGCCCATAACTCCAAAATGGGTCAAACTGAGGCATATATGTGGTAAGCAAATATCATTTATCCGCTGTGCTTTGCTGACGACCGTGGAAGGTAAAACGCATCAGTTCGTACGACAAACTAGACATTTGTTAAACGATCATTTGTTGCGCGGGCGATGATGACAATTATCTAAATCAAGGTTGCGATTGTGATGTAAACGCCACTCCCATTATATACATAAACTTGTCAGTATAAACTAAGCACTGTATATTGTAGAAAGGATAATTTATTCAGTAGAATGTTTTTTCCTTGTTGGAAACTCAATATGTACTCACCGCGGCACATTCTGGATTTTACGTGATGAGTTCCCAATTAGAACGAAATCGGTCCACTGGATGAATGACTTTTTCTACATAAAATGCTTAGTTTTTACTACCAAATGTATGTATATATTGGTAGTGGTGTTTACATCAAGATCGCAACCTTGATTTGAATAAGTGATGGTTAGACAATGCATAGAAGAATACTAGAAGTATGATTTGTAACTCTAAATTTCTATAACTTTTATATCCATTGCGATTCGATCCTATTTATTCAGTTTTCTGTCGGGCTCTGATAATAACCGTGCAAGATCAATAAACGTATATTTGTGCATCTAACAGTTGTTTAGCTGTTGTGCTATTGGTCAATTTATGTAGGATCTTTGTTTATCTCATGTCTGCATACATGATTTAAAGAAGTCGCTACGGTATCATTCAATTATTGCCTAAATGAGTTAAATGTTCATTTGATACCTTTTAAAGAGCCAAATTAATGTGTACATATTTAGTATTGCATATGTGGAGGTCAAGGGCCTATGCGACTGTTTGGAACAAATTTCTGTTCTACCAATCTCGTCCACTGAGTTTTTAGCGTTGGTCTAACATGTTGACACTATTAGCATTAAATAATTCCTTCATCGAATAAGGTATACACTTTAAAAATCATTGATTGCGCAGGTGGTGATATAAACACCAATCCCATTGTATCTAACCAGTCGAACAACATAGTTAAATTAACGTCAGTCGGAACGCGTCATTATGTGTAGCTGATGGTAGTTCGGCCATGTTTTGCGAATGGTCAGATACAATGGGATTTGTGCTTATATCAAACATGATCGAATTTTCATTTAAATGATTATTGACATATTTTGTTACGGTCTGTGATTGTTATTAAATACTTTGGCAAACATCACTTTAATAAACACACATGCATCTGCACGTCCTACATGCGTGTTTCTATCTAATTGTCTTACATTGTGTTAATTAGGTGACTGGTTGCATAATTCTCTCATGTCTCAAACAAAGATCACGTTAATACTGTTGGTTTATACACATTTTCAAACTATCGAATATAGTCAATCACGTACTTATATTGTCGGCCTGTACTTTCAGCTGGTCTGTTTCTGTTCTTACATTTATCACTTAACACTTCCACTCCGGTGAATCGATTTTTTTCTGTGTACGTATTATAAACTTGTGCTATTATTAAGTCCTTTGCGTGATGTTCTTTTCATATAATTCGAGTAACTAGCCGAATAAACTGAGAGTGTATGTAGAGTCAATTGTCAACATTCTTACTAAAAATTCGAATAAGCGTGATATTTTGTTAAATTACAATATCTTTATCTAAGAGTTTAGATACAGACAACTTGTGTGCTATACTGGACTTTATTTGCTGATATACCTTTGGCCGCATAAATTGATGTCACATTTGTTTGACTATTATTAAGAGATTGCACTTTTAGCGTTCTCGTTTCTATATCTTTTTTATATAAAACTCCAGTTCCTTTCCTGGTGGTATTTTTCACAAAATGCAATATTTTGACGTATTAGTTTAGCCGTCTTCATTGGTTTAGAGAAAACTACTCATGGTAATTTATAATTGGAATAAAATGTTTTCAAATATTCGTATATCTTACTGCTTAGAACACATGGCATAAATCTGAGTATAGTTTAAAAAGATACACGAATTATCATTTATTTAAATAAAAGTTAGGGTCTTGATATAAACACTAGTCCCATTATATGCGCACATTTATCTGTATAAAATAAGATTTGTATAGTGTAGAAAAAGCAATTTATCTTGCTTTAAATCAAGTTTGCGAGCTTGAAGTAAACACCAAACTCATTGTATTTAACCAGTCTTCGAACAACGTAACAAAACTAACGCCAGTGTTTACTTCAAGCTCTCAAACTTGATTTAAAGCATTGTTACCATCACCCTCGCAATCAATTATTGTTAAATTGTATTGTCTATATATGTATATGTGGCGAAAGCTGCAAAGAGTTAATGTTCGTGACTGCATAGAAATTCTGCAGCCGACATTTTTGTCTTTGATCGGGTTGAATTCTTCTTTTTTCAACTGGAAATGCGGTTCTATCACATCTTTGTTTACTGGCGAAGTTTCGGTGCCTACTTTCCAGCACCATCCTCAGGCAACACAACACTGATCACAATAGCAGATTTAAGCAAATGTGGTCAAATTGAATTAATTGAATTGTACACACCGCAACAAAATTTCAAAAAAGCTCACTAGATAAGCGTACGTCATGCCTGTGTGTATGTGTTCTCGTTTCTTTTGGATTGAGGAGTAATCGGTTAATGCACGTGTACACTCATCCCAGTGAAATTACAGCGATTTGGCAACATCTGATTATTCACTTGATAAGCGTGTTTGTGTGTTTGTGCGTGAGCGTTTACTTAAGACTGAGAACTAATCTTTTACATGTAATTACAGGCACGTGTAACAGTCATTCAAGTGAAACTAAAATAATAACTGTCACTTCCTAAATGCAAACGTCAGACTTATTTTACACGTACTTTTCCAAATGAAGTAATTACGAGTGGCATTCCGGTGAGGAGAATAGAGTAAATAATTAAGAGGTAGCAAAATTAAATTAGAAACGAATAAAGTGTTTCAATAGGGTAGAAAGTTAAATTAAACGGTTCGTAAAAGAAATTGAAAATTGCCTGATAAAGAAAGATACTAGTAATAGTGCAAAGAAAATTGGGCTTTTTTTTAAAAAAAATGAGGCAGTTTAAACTAATATTTCCACTTGACATACTGATTGTCAACTTAGTGGGTGATGTGTTTGCCATTGAAAAAGACTTCCGTAACCGGAAGTCGAAATATCTGGAAAAATCATGATGACAGTGGATTCAAACATTTCGGTACGCAATCCGAAAATCAGGTAAATTATCTATTTCCTGTCGCGCAACATGTTTCTTTTAAAGTTAATGTTCGTGACTGCATAGAAATTATGCAGCCGACATTTCCAGTCAAGTTCAATGTATGCAAGACTGCTAGAGGTAAGAGCCGCATATCTTAATTTGATTTCCATATATATTCAATGCGGTTTGATCCTCGATAGTCAGTTTGCCGTCGTACTCTGATGATGATCATGGAAGGTCGAAACGCGTCAGTGCGTTGCGGCTGGCGGTAGTTTTGTTACGTTGTTCGAAGACTGGTTAAATACAATGGGTTTGGTGTTTACTTCAAGCTCGCAAACTTGATTTAAAGCATTGTTACCACCACCCGCGCAATCAATTATTGTTAAATTGTATTGTCTATATATGTATATGTGGCGAAAGCTGCAAACAGTTAATGTTCGTTTACCTGATTTTCGGATTGCGTACCGAAATGTTTGAATCCACTGTCATCATGATTTTTCCAGATATTTCGACTTCCGGGAACGGAAGTCTTTTTCAATGGCAAACACATCACCCACTAAGTTGACAATCAGTATGTCAAGTGGAAATATTAGTTTATACTTTTTGTTAGATATCTTAAACATAACGTTTATTTAAAAAATGCTAGGAAAGTGTATGTTAAATTGGTTTGTGTATATGTCTGCATGTAAACACTCTTCGCAATGAGATTACAGTGATTTAATGACAATTACTGACAGCTCACTAGATAATTAATTCAATGCCGCGTTTTGCGTACGCGGGTAATAGTTGTACACGGGCAGTTACACAAAGATCCGATTCTTCACACTTTCCGATTTTTTTTGTCTTTGATCGGGTTGAATTCTTCTTTTTTCAACTGGAAATGCGGTTCTATCACATCTTTGTTTACTGGCGACGTTTCGGTGCCTACTTTCCAGCACAATCCTCAGGCAACACAGTACAAACTTCACAATAGCAGATTTAAGCAAATGTGGTCAAATTGAATTAATTGAATTGTACACACCGCAACAAAATTTCAAAAAAAGCTCACTAGATAAGCGTACGTCATGCCTGTGTGTATGTGTTCTCGTTTCTTTTGGATTGAGGAGTAATCAGTTAATACACGTGTACACTCATCCCAGTGAAATTACAGCGATTTGGCAACATCTGATTATTCACTTGATAAGCGTGTTTGTGTGTTTGTGCGTGAGCGTTTACTTAAGACTGAGAACTAATCTTTTACATGTAATTACAGGCACGTGTAACAGTCATTCAAGTGAAACTAAAATAATAACTGTCACTTCCTAAATGCAAACGTCAGACTTATTTTACACGTACTTTTCCAAATGAAGTAATTACGAGTAGCATTCCGGTGAGGAGGGGGCAAGATACTATGAATAGAGTAAATAATTAAGAGGTAGCAAAATTAAATTAGAAACGAATAAAGTGTTTCAATAGGGTAGAAAGTTAAATTAAACGGTTCGTAAAAGAAATTGAAAATTGTCCGATAAAGAAAGATACTAGTAATAGTGCAAAGAAAATTGGGCTTTTTTTTTAAAAAAATGAGGCAGTTTAAACTAATATTTCCACTTGACATACTGATTGTCAACTTAGTGGGTGATATGTTTGCCATTGAAAAAGACTTCCGTAACCGGAAGTCGAAATATCTGGAAAAATCATGATGACAGTGGATTCAAACATTTCGGTACGCAATCCGAAAATCAGGTAAACTATCTATTTCCTGTCGCGCAACATGTTTCTTTTAAAGTTAATGTTCGTGACTGCATAGAAATTATGCAGCCGACATTTCCAGTCAAGTTCAATGTATGCAAGACTGCTAGAGGTAAGAGCCGCACATCTTAATTTGATTTCCATATATATTCAATGCGGTTTGATCCTCGATAGTCAGTTTGCCGTCGTTCTCTGATGATGATCATGGAAGGTCGAAACGCGTCAGTGCGCTGCGGCTGGCGGTAGTTTTGTTACGTTGTTCGAAGACTGGTTAAATAAAATGGGTTTGGTGTTTACTTCAAGCTCGCAAACTTGATTTAAACCATTGTTACCACCACCCGCGCAATCAATTATTGTTAAATTGTATTGTCTATATATGTATATGTGGCGAAAGCTGCAAACAGTTAATGTTCGTTTACCTGATTTTCGGATTGCGTACCGAAATGTTTGAATCCACTGTCATCATGATTTTTCCAGATATTTCGACTTCCGGGTACGGAAATCTTTTTCAATGCCAAACACATCACCCACTAAGTTGACAATCAGTATGTCAAGTGGAAATATTAGTCTTATACTTGTTGTTAGATATCTTAAACATAACGTTTATTTAAAAAATGCTAGGAAAGTGTATGTTAAATTGGTTTGTGTATATGTCTGCATGAAAAAACACTCTTCGCAATGAGATTACAGTGATTTAATGACAATTACTGACAGCTCACTAGATAATTAATTCAATGCCGCGTTTTGCGTACGCGGGTAATAGTTTTACACGGGCAGTTACACAAAGATCCGATTCTTCACACTTTCCGATTTTGTTTTGTCTTTGATCGGGTTGAATTCTTCTTTTTTCAACTGGAAATGCGGTTCTATCACATTTCCAGTTGAAAAAAGAAGAATTCAACCCGATCAAAGACAAAACAAAATCGGAAAGTGTGAAGAATCGGATCTTTGTGTAACTGCCCGTGTACAACTATTACCCGCGTACGCAAAACGCGGCATTGAATTAATTGAATTGTACACATCGCAAAAAAATTTCAAAAAAAGTTTTGTACAAAAGCTTTCAACAGTCTAAGCTAGGAAAGCAAGAAATTGTGAGAATAACAAGTATTGCATCACCGTTTAGAAGTGTCAACTTATGTGCTACACCGATTACATGATTAGATGTGAGCCGTCTGTCACATATGCCACGCATCTTCTGGGAAAGTTGAATGATTTGCATTTACCATCTTCTGCTAACATTGGCAAGTGGTGCTTAACCCCCCCCCCTCTACCAGTTGTGTATGAAGTGTTGCGCACCTAGCAACAAATCAGTTCAAATATGACCGGAAGGGTAAAACAAAGACAGTATGAACGGAGCGCATAATCTCGTGCACATTCATTTTGCGCTTAATCGCGAGTCAGCATTAGGAGCTGATCTTACTTACATTACCCACTATATATTTCGATAATAACGAGACGGTACAAGCATTTACTGCCTTATACAGAGGCCGAACTATGTTTTATAGGGATTTACCATGAAAATAATCTTTGAGAGGCTTTGTTTAGCACTAGGCAGTCGATTTTGTATCAGACGGCCATAGAATTGGTCGTGTTGGGATTCACATTATAAAGATGTTATGAGCGATCATTTTAAATGACCATATATTAAAGGGTCTAGAAATCAGTGATAGTGCACGTGGAGGAAACTACCAATTTTGTATAGGTATGGATTTTTTAAAGTAATTTTTTGACAGTATATAAAGTGTGTAATTTGAAGTACAATTAAAGAATCAATGATGACTATGGAATGTCGAAACGTGCCGTCATTAACAACTGACGTATATATGCTGCTATGTTGTGTGACAAAGATGAATATAATGGGGTTGGCGTTTATTCCGTGTTCGCAAACTTAATTTAAGGAGTACATCTTTGTGGCTGTACTATGCTGTACGAATAGTCAAATAAACGGGACTGGAGATTACTGCGAATTAGCAAACTCGATTGAAATAAATTCATACGGTTTTTATCCACGCCAAAATGATTGTCGTTTATCCGTGTTTCGTCTCTGAGCAAAATTGACGATTCATATGAATTGTAATTAAAGTAAATTCCAATTGGTTTTTTTTTCTTTTGTTCATCAGGTTCTGTCTAAGTCAGACCATTGATAAGATTCGTCCAAACTATCCTTGTAATAATTTTGTTATCATTGTTATAGTAGGTTGCGTTTTAACGTTGCTTCTCATGGAAACTTACAAACTAGGTGATTTTAAGTCATCAAGGTAAATATATATCTCCTATTTTATGTTAAAAAACATATATGATCATTTTATTTAGATAACCTCGTCAGCTTTAAATAAAATTGCCAGTTTAACATGTCTTCTCATTTGCACCCTCCCTTGTTCACTCACACACACATGCATGAAACAAGTTTTCTCAATACTCCTTAAGATAAAAGTGTAATCAATTTTAAATCCATAAAACGGTATGCTGAGATTACTTGATTAGGGTGTGACTCGAAATTGCGCTAATATATATATATATATATATATATATATATATATATATATATGAATGGGTTTGCGTTCTGTTCATGTTCAAATCAATGAATATTATGCCTACCTACATAATTTTGCATGTCAATGATATGATTATATTGATTATATATTAAATTTGAAGTCTGAGCAACAATAAAATTGAGGTAAATATGAGGAACCAGGAAATAGGGTGCAGAAGTCTACCAGGTGAATTGGTCATAATTAATTTTAAATTTGTCTTAGCATAGTGTACACATAATATTCTGAGCGTTCAGTGTACTTTATTACCTTTATTATCATTTTAAACGGACTAATAAAACTATCTGTTCTATAACGATTGCTCTGATTTTATTATTACAAAGTTCCGCCCCCTAGTTAGGCAGAACAAATTATGGTTATGTTAACTATTAACATAAGCATATATGTGCACCTACACGGACAAACATGTATTGATCCATCTAATTAATTTACGTTCGAGGGTATAACTCATTAAACTTGGCCTTTTGGTTCAGTCATTATTTATTTTCATATCATGGCCAACTTGATCTCCGTATGTTTAGATTAACTGAGAGCAATACCTATTAAAGAAAGAATATTTTATTGCATGTTAATGATCATATATATATATATATATATATATATATATATATATATATATATATATATATATATTTAGTAAAAACTAACCAACGAAAAAAATGCAACTCACCTTCTAAAAAATTAATTGATTGCGCGGGTGGTGGTAACATTTATTTAAATCAAGTTTGCGAGCTTGAAGTAAACTGCAATCCCACTGTATTTAACCAGTCGCAGTGCGTGCGACTGGCGGTAGTTTTGTTATGTTGTTCGATGACTAGTTAAATACAATGGGATTGGTGTTTACTTCACGCTCGCAAACTTGATTTAAAGAATTACTGGTGATGTGTTCGAAATGCGCCTTGTATTATCGTGCGCATTATATAATAAAAGACCCCTTCACATAAACTCGCCTTCCAGTTCGGTTTCGTCCTTATATTGCATTCCTCAGTAATATTCAGAAACACAATAAGCGGGCATCGAATTTTGATGCATGTTGTTCAAAGGATTTTATTTATTTAAATTCACCCTTAAGACCGGCTCGTTGTTATCTAGACACTTGGACGTGGTAGGCACAATTTGAGTAATGCGGATTGTAACCTGAGAACATTTGAAACAGTGTCATGAATATAATATCCTACGCCACCGTAGCTACGATTTGGAGGCAATTTTCAGTCTTATACCAAGTTATATATATATATATATATATATATATATATATATATATATGTGTGTGTGTGTATATATATATATATGATTTAATAAAAAAAATAATTTGAAAACAAAATCAATCCATCTATACAGCTTCATAAGATGAAGTAATTTGAAAGGACAAACTAAAAATATACTGGTTGATAGCCGAAATTTAATTTCCACATTTATATTGTACAAGTAACAGTTAAATTAAGCCAACTCATAAGGTTAGCAAAACCTCTACGAGTTGAAAGTATATATTATTCGTGTGTGTATTGTGTCCGCTCTGTACGTATGCTGATTCAAGAATGAAGGTTATAATCGATATAAAATTGGATTCATCATACAAGGTCAATTTTGCAAGTAAATTTCTTCAACAAATTTTGAGTCTGTTCATTTATAATAATTTGCTGAATCCATGTGTTTTTTATTATTTCATACTGATATTTATTTCAAATTAGTTTAATTCGTGTTTCATTTCTTTCTTGGTTTTTTTATTTATTCAATATTTTATTAGCGCACCTATGTAATTAGTCATGGAGTTTGTCATTTATTTTCATTAAACATTTAATCCTTTCTATATTTGTTCCTACCTTTAATGAACAGTTTTTTCTAATATAACTGCTATACTTTTATTCGTTTAAAAATCATTTGTATTCTATTTGCTTATTCTTGTTATTTATTACTTCGACTTTAAATTTTAAATCACAAATTTAATTTGACCTGAAACGTTACTTATTTCGTGTTTGCTTTCAAATTAGGATACTGCTCTGCTTTTATTACTGTTTTATTGTTATTTCAATTTTACGTACTAGAATTTATTTTTCTAAAATTCAAAGCGACCAAATTTGAGTTATACATCTAGTTATTTCTTCACCCCAATTTAGGCCTATCACACCAGCTTTGTATGTGTAAGCTGTTTTCTTTCACTGATGGTCAAAGTTCATTTTAAAAAGTATTTTATTTTTAAACACCCACCAGTTTTGCATTCATGTCCCCTCATTCAGGTGTCGTTCCAATTCAGTGTGGTTACGTTTTAGTTTTTTGAAAAATATGCAAGTGCACACCTATGTTATGTGAATCCATTTCGCCTTTCATATACGAGGTGTCGTGAAACAAAAAAAAGCTCACTTAAATCGCTGTGCGCAATAAAATATTGCAGTGTGTATTTATCCAGCGCCGAGTTGTATCACTGTACAAACATTAAACCATCCACCGTTTACGAAATAAATGAATGGAAACTGATAAACAACCTAAGATAGATTTGTTAAATTTGCACGTTCAATTCTTGCGTCTGGTATGCACATACGGTATGTGTAAATGTAATCCTGTTCGCGACAGGATAAATCACAATTAACCGAGCTTTGGTTTCGACAAATGCTAATAGGAAATGCATTGACTCAGATAAAACATAGCTTGGTTAGCATAGGCTATGAGTTTATTGTGGTTCTGTAGAAAACTAAGCACACTTCATGACGTTACAATAATACAAATTTAAAAAAGCTATAAATAATATTGAAACATCGAAAAATGTTGAAATGTTTTTGGTAGTTTAGACAAAAGTGCTATTTAGAATCGGGAGAGAATGTAAATATTTCTGCCAGCTAGGATAATTATCGTTTGAATGTTTGCGCAGTGCCAGCTTCAAATGTTGAATCTCCGTGATTTGCGTTCGCGGGTTGTCGCTTTGCACTATCCGTTTCTCAATGATTCGATTGATTCCTATTTCCAAACACGCGTCAAGTTTGTCTTCTTATTGGCTGGGTGGACATTGATAGAGGCAAGCGACAACTCGCGACGCAAAGCTTGGATAATTGTTTAGCTAAATAAAAGTAAAATAAGAAGTATTTTAGGCACTATTATCTGGATAATTAACATTAAGCTCACTTTTTAAAGTTGGGTGTGTCTAATACATTAAATCATTAACGGAATTTTTAAATAAGCAACATAGTTCTCTGCAAGGTTGCATTATTTGCAAACATTCTAGGTTAGTTTAAAAGAAATAAAAATTTTGCCCGACTAAGACTTATCCTTGTTTTTCCTAACAAGTTGTTTGTCGAATTCCCATTTTGCTTCATTATTTTGTCTTGATATTTTGTGATGCAGGCACTTGACACTTATCGTAGTATAATTAAACGAGCATTGGTTGTGTGGGCGGTAATAACTGTTACTTTAATCAAGCTTGCGAACTTCATATAAATACCTGACCCATTATGTACATACATTTTTTAGCATGATCACAGTGTTTTACAATGTAGAAAAGACAATTAATCCAGTAGACCGGTTTCTTCATTAATGGGTACACATCACGTACTATCTGGAAGATGTCGCGGACTGGGCACGAACATGGGTACGTATGCCTCGTGTGGCCAATTCCTGCCAGTAGGTAAAGAGTTCCGGATAAGGACGAAATCGGTCTACCGGATGAGTTAAAAGAAACATGTTGCGCGACAGGGAATAGATCATTCACCTGATTATCGGCTTGCGATCCGAATTGTTTGCATCAGCCGTCTTCCTGATTTGTCCAGAATTTTCGATCGCCGGGTATGGAGATCTATTTTTTCAATGGAAAGCACATCACCTACTAAGTTGACAATCAAAATGGCCACTTGACATATCGTAGTACCCCAAAATACATTGTGCACTCTGAAATTAACATTATAAGGCAGAACACCTAAAATATATATGAAAATATGTATTGTGTTACGCGCCTAGTAAAAAATAATTAAAGGGGAACCAGAGCTGTGCACCAAAACCAGCATGACCAAAAGCTATGTATCATGTACACATGCGTTTAGTGTTTAGAGGCGACTCATCAGGTGGAGCCAGTACTACGCCCTATACACTTAGTCAATAACTGTCCAAATGTTTTGTGGGTATTGGGCGTCGTATCGGCTCCGACTGATGCGTCGCCAGTAAGCAAAAACAAACGCAAATGCGCATTAGATTATAAATTTTGCGTATGCTGAATTTTGACATATCATCTTGGTTCTATGTGAAATTTAAAATATTTAAAGTAACCATAAAAAAATAATTGATTGCGCGGGTGGTGGTAACAATGCTTTAAATCAAGTTTGTGAACTTGAAGTAAACACCAATCCCAATGTATTTAGCCTGTTCTCGAACAACAAAGCAAAACTACCGCCAGTCGCACGCACTTACGACGGTATATTTGCTACGTGGACTCGTTAAATACAATGAAATTGATGTTTTACTTCAAGCACGCACACTTGATTTAAGGAACTAGATAACTATGGTTTGTTTAGTAAATTGCGTGAACCATAAATATTTCTGAATTAAGTTGCAAGCAGTGCGGAGTACAAATCACCTTTTGCAGCATTTGGAAGATATGCTTCATTTGAACTATTTTTATCAGTTATAAGAACAGCGATTGTTTCATGTTAATGCCGCGTTAATGAAATTTGCATCAAATTAAGTAAAAGTTAACTACATTGAAGGCGAAGGCAATAATTTGAATTAAGTTAATAAACATTGATTGCGCGGGTGGTGACCAAGCCCTGTCCACGACAAATTCTGGCCAGTACCTGATGAGATCCCAATAAAGACGAAACTGGTCTATTGGATGAATTGCCTTTTCTACACCATAAAATTCTTAGTTTATACTGACATATGTAAGTAATCAATGGGTCAGTAGCCTATAACAAGATCGCAACCTTGATTATAATAAGTGGTAACACCGCCCGTACAACCAATGTTCGTTCAATGAAAGTAGTCGTTATTCACGAAATCCAACCTATTTTCGTAGATTTTATATAGTGATATAAACCGGGCAAACTACTGAATAAGGTAAAGTAGCATACTGATATTACCTTAAAGTAACTTAAGGTAAAACATCTGACATTAAGGAAGCATTTCAAATTATGTGTTAGGTGTTGCGCACCTATTAACAAATTGATTCAATTACGACCAGAAGGAAACACGGCAAGAACGATAAGTATAATCTCGTGCACATTCGTTTCGTGCTAACTAGCGACTAATCAGTAGGAGCCGATATTACGCTCTTTACCCACTATAAATTTGGGTGAGGAATGTGGGAATATAGGACGACACAATCTCCTAGACGAATGTGTAAACCTGCAATAGTGAAGCTAACATCATATAAAGTCTACGACAATGCGACTTCAATGCTAACTCACATTATATAATATATATACCGAGTCTGTAAACGATACTATCACTATGGCTTTTTGTGTCAGTAACCGATACCAACATTATAGTACAGAAAATGTACATGGTATTATCAGTATGGTTGACGATTCATTACGTGGTACCAACACGATGGATTTCAATGTATGCTATGATTCACAAAAATGGAGAATTACAACTATTTTTGAACACATGTTACTCAAGTAGATCCATACACTATGGCATTGATCGATATCAGTTATCACGTTTCGCGGTAATCATGACAACAGTTACCTAGCATTTGAAATGTCAAAATTTCGTAATAAATCTGAACAGATTTAGCATATTCAGAAAGGAAATATTTTGCATCATGACAACTAAACTCAGTAATGCTTTCCTGGGCTAGAATGTCAACTATAATATTATTTTGATGATAATATGTACATCTTAATGTGCGCATTTTGCTTATTCTGCTAAGGCTATTAGGATTTTGATGCAGAGCTATACAAATCGGTTTGTATTAACAACTTTAACTTTAGTCATTTTATATTAATTGAAAATTTCACAATAAGTTAACACGACCCTTTCATATTTGCAAAATTTATAACTTCAAAAATGCTTATTATTGGTGGCAATGTTCTCGATTTTTGTTAAATGTAATTTGTTAATTTAATTTCGTGCATGGAGTGCCTATTAATAAGGGATTTCCTATGTAATCTTGGGGTTACACCATAGTCGATATTGTTAAAAATATTCATTTCATCGCTGTCTGTGTTTTCTACGAGTTTCGCCCAATGCCTACCAAATGTGTTACAAATTACTACGCGACCATTCGATTTGATTATATATTTCGCTTAAAATGCTATTGAAATATCTCCCAGTCTCAACAGACGTGAAATTTTTTATTGGTGCGCAGAGAATGCACACGTGTACATGGTCGAGGCCGGGTACTTGCAAAGCTGGAAAATAGATAATAAATACCAAACTTTGACAAATCAGGTATACTTGATAAATTGCATTCTTCATTTTATGCTATATTTATTTTATTATATAATTTTATAAATAGAGCAAAAATTAGAATTTTTTGACATATAATGCAATAAGTTTATTGGAGCTTTAAGACACGAGCGTTATCAAATAAGAACCACCTAAAAAACATACAGACTCAAAACCGTCAATTAGTAATCACTGGATATGTCTGGCAATGCGCTGCATTCTTTACGCAGGGATGGGTTGCAACAATAAAGTTTATGCATCTGGCTTTTAAATTCCAGCCGAAGGAATATAACTTTAATATTCGTTTCGATGTAATATATTTATATATGTATATATATATATATATATGTATATATATATATATATATATATATATATATATATATATATATATATATAGTTGAAATAGGTTTCCAATATATATATGTAAACTATATGTATATATACATATTTATATATATAATATATTTATATATATATATATATATATATATATATAGTTGAAGGAAATGAGTTTCCAATATATATATATATGTATATATATATTTATATATATGTATATATATATATATATATATATATATATATATATATATATATATATATATATATATATATTAGAAACTCTTTGAACTTCTTCTTTGCGTACCTATTTACATATATATATAGTATATATATATATATATATATATATATATATATGTTGGATTTATCCTCGCAAATCAGTTTGCCGCCATACTCTGATGATGGCCATGAAAGCTCAAAACATATTATTGTGAAATAATGCATTTTGCGTTTCCTCTGCAAGTGTTTAAAATTGTCTAGGTGTTTGGCAGCCCAGCTGTCCCGCGATACTGTTAAAAAATATAGTGAAATTTAGAGGTACTGTCGTATTCCATAAGCAAGTCATCAGTAAGCAGGAAGAGCATACGTACACAAAGTATACCGTTGCACACACCATTTTAGGTGGATCCTCAAGGTCATAGTTGAATTACTTCTTTACCATGTACTTAATATCAAATATATAGTTTCGTACATATTAGTTTTCCATAACAAATATTATATGTCTACTTGATGATTTCAAGAAAAGATAGCTATTTTCAGAATAAATTGATTCTATATATATATATATATATATATATATATATATATATTACATCGAAACGAAAATTAAATTTATATTTATATTTTGTTTCAAATAAGATAAGTTCTAAACTCATTAGTCTTGTTTAACTACTTCAATAAGAAACAAATGTTTTGTCACAAAACTTATCACAATATATTACCATAACAAATTCAGCAAAAATGTTGTAATTCCACGCGTTTCACGATATCTATACACGTGGCGATATCGATTTCCTATATATATATATATATATATATATATATATATATATATATATATATATATATATATAAATTTTCCAGTCATTTTAATTTTAAATAACTCTTTTACATCGTAACGAGTAATTTAATTCAATTCGTATTGTTATATTAAAATGGTTTTTATTTAACATTTTAGTCTTAGAAAGATGATTTCATTTCAATATTACTAGAATCAAGGTTGCGATCCTGATGTAAAAACCTGACCCTTTATGTGCACACATTTGTCAGTACAAATAAAAATTGTATAGTGTTGAAAAGGCATTCTAACCATTAGACCAGTTTTATACTTATTTGGATCTCATCACGTCAGCGGAAAATTCTGAACAGTAAATGATAAGTTACCGATAGGGACGATTCCGGTCTACTGGATGAAGTGCCTTTTGAGCACTTTACTGTTCATAATTTGTACAGACAAATGTATGCATATAAAGGTTTAACTGTTTAAACTAAGATCAAATCCTTGATTATAGTAATTGTTATCACCGCCCGCGCAACCTATGTTAATTTACTTACATTTTAATATAACTTAATAAAATCAATTGGCGAGGCATTATGTCGCTAACTGTAATTTACTCAAATTTCTTTTTTGAATTATCGGTTGAGTTTGTACCATATTGATTGACTCGAACTTATCCGAACTGGTAGTATTGAAAATTGATTTTTCCAACGACCTTAAATTAAGCGCTGCTGTTTAACTCGAACTTTAATAGCGAATTATGTGAAAAGTGCATGCAATCTTTACGCAAAATATTCTAATCAGTTTAGATTTGTACTTTCTAATCCACATATGCAACCATCTCTATAAATTGTTGCCTGTCTTTAGTTATCTCATTCAATGCCAGGGGATAAAACCGACACCTGCAATATTCGAACCGATGTCAATAAGAAGATAGAATAGATATGTAGCAGCTGCAATTGGTGCGCTTTTTTACCTCTAATCTCAGATTTTATCGAAATTTTCGTATTTTTTGTCGGACGATCATCATTCAAAGACACGGTGCTAAGAAATAGTGAAAAATTAACGCGTCTTTTATCAAAGTATATGTTAAATTCGCATAAAGAGTACGTATACGTTGCACCTATATGTATAATTTAATAGCATTTACAAATAAATAAAGTAATCACGAACAAGCAAAAACTATGGGCATGGGCGATAAGTCAATCTAGACATATACAATTATAGCATTCCTTGTTAAGCCATTGGAGTGGATGTGTATTGCTTTATAATAATAAAGAAATATTCAAATAAATGCAATCTTAGGTCGGTAAAATCTTGAATTTTCATCATTTTCAGGTGATGTAATTTTTGGCCTCAATTGATGGGTTCTCACTTGTCCCTTCTTTTTTTAAGCCTTCCATTAGCTGATTGTCTGAAAATGACGTTGGAACAAGATTTTCCATTGTTCTTCTTCCTAATTTTCGAACCCGAATTTACAGTATCATCTTCAGGGTTGACACAATACGCACAGGAATACAGCACAACTTGTAGCAAATGTGGTATCCTCATTCAAGACAGATATATTTATATTTATTTTAATTTCAAGGTATATACATATATATATATATATTGCGAAATCTGCAAACAGTTAATGTCGTCACTGCATAGAAATTATTCAGCTGATATTTCCAGTCAAGTGCATTTTACGTGAGACTAGTAGAAGTGAGAGCTCCATGTCTAATTTATCTCTGACCACATATGCATTGCGGTTTGATCCTCGCTTGTCAGTTTGCCGTCTTATTATGTTGATATTCATGGAAGGTCGAAACGCGGCAGTTCCTGAGGTGGACAGTGGTTTTGCTATGTTGTTCGACGACTGGTTAAATCCAATGGAATTTGTGTTAATGTCTAGCTCACAAATTTGATGTAAACAATTGGGGGAAATCTATATAAATATGCTAATACCAATTAGTTTCTACTATTGCTGGCTGGGCTTGAATTTATGGAACATTTATCTGACACCAAGCAAATAAGTCCCAGAGTGGTTGTGTGCTCAATTTGCTGGAATGTTTTGTTCTATATCCGCGCATTTGCAATCAGTTTCGGCTTACACTTGACACGCAAATTTGTCGAATAACTCAGAATGTTCAATGTTTTGGTCTAAGAAGAGATGCTCAAAAGAAGATATATTTGTAGAATTCCATTTCATATTTTTTTCAGAATAAACTAAATAATACATTAGCTATCAAATGAAATTTATCTATCGGATAAAACTTATTTATTTGTTTAAAAACCTCCATATAAACATATACATATAATATATATATATATATATATATATATATATATGTGTGTGTGTGTGTGTGTGTGGGGATTTATGTGTTTAGTCTAAACTAAAAGTTGAAATTCATCAAGTAGCCCAATTTCGTCCTTATTTGATACTCATCAAATACTGCTCAGAATTGTCGTAGACGCGGTCTCAAACTGGGGCATAGATGCTACAGAGTCCTGCATCTCACCCACTAAGTTAAATTAGGTTGTTATGATTTGCTTTCCCTTTAGATAGAGCTTATTTTGGTCATCATTTTGATCTAATGCTCCAACTGTCTATTCAAATCTTTGCCTCCTGATCTGTGAAGTTCTCAATGAATTTCCCATAGAGAATTAAATTGATCTACTTGACGAAGACCGTTCCATTTCTTATGAATTTTTAAATTTTTATATTGGTAATATATCATTAAAGATATCCTACTACAATAAGTTAACTCAATAACATTGCCATGTGTGTTATAGAATAGCAGATTACAATTGATTTAAGCAATAATCATACTTGATTTTACTTATCACACACTATATAAATACATATACAATCAGATTTTCAATGAATACTTAATGAATTACCTTTATATGTCTTGAAAAATCTGTGAAATTTTTTGTGAGTACGGTTATTCTAGTGAATTACAATGCAGGTGAAGCTACTAGGGATAACGACTGAATTTTGGATCTTCCATGTCTTATAAGTGAATTAAAGTTTGATCCTCACTATTCGGGTTTTTGTCGTGCTCTGGGGATGATTATGGGAAGCCGAAACACGACAGTACACGCAGAATGACTGTAATTCTGCTTTTGTTCAACTGGTTAGTTACAGCTGTATTGGTGTTTATCTCAAGCTCACAAACTTGATTTAAAGAATATGACCATGAATGTTTGACAGCCGCAAAACATGTGTCGGATATGACATTTGTGCAAACGTTGCTTAGATTAGGGTTCATTTAATTCGCGCGATCCTCCACTGTGTAACTGCTTGAAATCTGGCGAAATCTTTGGATCAAGTTAACGAGCTTGAAGTAAACACCAATCAACTATTGTTAAAAAAATACCGGGTCGAATTACACAATGTAAGTAGTTAGTATGTTATTCGCCGCATTGCATATATATGGAAAGCAAAATTAGATATGCGGCTCTCACCTCTAGAAGCCTTGCATACATTGTACTTAACTGGAAATGTCGGCTGCCCAATTTCTATGCAGTCACGAACATTAACTAATTGTAGCTTACGCCACAAACAATACACCCGTATATATATATAGTAGAGTATATATATATATATATATATATATATATATATATATATATATATATATATATATGTGAGAAAGCAATCAATTATTGTTAAATTGTATTGTCTATATATGTATATGTGGTAAAACTGCATGGAAATCGTGTTGGCATTTCCAGTCACATAATGCATGCAAGATCACTAGAGGTGAGAGCTGTATCTAATTTCAGTCATATATATGCAATGGCTTGATCCTGCTACAACAGTTTGCCGTCGTACCTAATGCTTCCAGTAAGTACAGTGACTGGCGGAAGTTTTGTTGTGTTTTTTTAGACGAATGGTTAAATTTATTGGGATTGGTGTTTACTTCAAGCTCGCAAACTTGATTTAAATAATTGTTACCACCCGCGCAATCAATTATTGTTTAATCTAGCGAAATCGGCAAACTAGATATTCTCGCTTGCATGACCCTTAATTTCTCTAACAAGATTAACAACTGAGCTAACTTATTGTTTAAAATATTTCAGAATTTTTTTCTAAATATGCTCACATAAACTATGTTTTGCGTTGAACCAAGACTGATGATGGTGCTCTGTAATGAGTAGCGATATTTTTCAAAACAAACTGCTGACATGATTGAAATATTTGTTAATCAAATATGGATCACAAAATTGTGTAAAACCAAAACTCAAAAACATTTATTTCTATTAAGCTCTGTTCGTGACTGACTAAAAATTATGCGTACCAAATGCCGCTCAAGTAAAATACATGCGTGAATTTTATTTTTACTATTTCTCACATTTACAGAAGGGTGGCTCATTGGTTAGAGCACCAGATGCCGATGATGACGTGCGCAGGTTCGAGCCCTGTCCGCGGCAAATTCTGGCCAGTACATGATGAGTTCCCAATAAGGACGAAACCGGTCTACTAGATGAATCGCCTTTTCTACACTATACAATTCTTAGCTTATACTGGCATATGTAAGTAATTATTGGGTCAGGTGTTTATATCAAGATCGCAACCTTGATTATAATAATTTTTATCGCCGCCCGCGCAACCAATGTTCGTTTAATTTACAGAACCATACAATGCTCATAGGATTTGGAAAAGCAAATATGTAGCGCTTGCCTTGAGTAGTCGCGCTCACAAAGTACATAATTTCGGCTGCATATTTTCTACATCCATATTTAGACAAGTTGTACAATGTGGCAATCATTGATTACGCATGTGATGACATAAATTTGTTAAATCACGTTTTCGGTAAACACGAATCCCAGTGTATTTGATCACTCGCACAACAAAGCAAACCAATGTCTCTGATTTAAAAAAATATTTTCTCCCAGATATGCTAGTTTCTGTTTGTGAAATTAGCGTCAAAGTTGGTAGTGATAACTAGCATTTGTAAAAATTTCTCCAAATAGATCTATTTTACATGGTGGTAGATATTGTTATATATAGAATGTAGCTAGGATTACTTTTCTGAACACACACTAGTTTACTAACTTTAGACGCAGATGTACATAGTTTGAAATAATGTGATTATTAACGCAATATGAAAAAGATCTAACAGAAACTGTAAGATTAAGCTTAACTTACACCGGGTAATATGCATTTTTATTAACGATAGACTTAGTACATCGTAAGAGGTAAACCCCGCCTTAATTTCGGGACGCCTTATCAAGCGTAATATCAGTGGTATCAAATTATGCATATCGGGCTATTTCACATACCTGTAATTCGGATATAATTGCATGTTTCTTGTGGACTTCTTATTCATATGTCTTATTTATATATGAGATAAACCTGTAAATAAACACACACACATATATATATATATATATATATATATATATATATAATAATTTACTCTATATTTTATTTTATCTTAAGCCACAAGATTTGATCAGATATAGACGTTCAGTGCAAATTGCATGGCGAAATAAACTAGAATTAGAATAACATATTATTATAAGTAAAAACGTCTAAATCTAGTGACAATGCGTTATTCAGCATCAAAACTGAACGACTTTCGTACGTCATATTATCAGATAACCAAAGATTAACAGGTTTCCTAGTAATGAAAATTTTTACATTAGAGAAATTCCATCGATCTTCGAGCATTAATTTACTGCAAGTACCATTCTGTGTAAAACTATTGGTAAATTTAAATGGTAAATATTTTATATCATTATATTTTCTTAATCGAATTTATTAACTAACGAAGAATAGAGATGAAAATTATTAGATTTGTTTCGATTTATTGCGATGTGCCAGTTCTATAATGACGGATTGGTGGTGGCAAATAGAAATTTGAGGTCGAAAGATATGCCATTTAGACTCAAATTAGTTTATAAATAAAATTTTGTGGAAGTGGGACAGGGTGACTCGGTAGTTAGTCACAGACTCCGAAGCAGACATGCCCAAGTTCGTGTCCTATCTGTGGCAAATTCTAAACATAACATGAAGAGTTCCCAATAAGGACGAAACCGGTCTTCTTGATGAATTGCCCATAATACATTATAAAATGTTATGTTTATTCTAACAAATGTATATATATATATATTTATATTTATATTTATATTTATATACATTTGTTTTTATACAAAAATCGTAATAATTATGTAAATAATTGCCACCATCAGTGCAACGGATGATCGCTTAAATCTGTAAAACTTCCATTTGTAGCAATTTGGCATTTATATGCTTGTGAAGAAGACTGCTTCCTTACAAAGAACAGGCCTCATGTATTTCAAAATCGTTTCGGAACTGACAAGAGAAATAATAAAATTTACAATCATTGATTGTGCGGGTGGTGGTAACAATTTTTTATTTCAAGTTTGCGAGCTTGAAGTAAATACCAATCAAGTACAATGTATGCAAGACTACTAGAGGTGAGAGCTGCATATCTAAAGTTTGTTTTCCATATGCATTGGTGGTTTGATCCTCATACGGGGTTTGCGTCTACCTGACGATCATGTTAAGTCAAACACGACGAAATCTACAGTATTTAAAGTACAATACAACAGAATGATAATTATAGATACCATATATATATATATATATATAGGTATATATATATATATATATATATATATATATGTTGTGTAAATGGAAAATCATGTCGATCCAAGGTGTCGTGCGTTTGGTTCCAGCCCGTCGTAGTTTTTACTACTAATTAATAGTTAGTCAGTAGGAACAAATCCATGATCCAGACCTTGGATGGATTTGTCCTATATGCTGTTTCAAGTTTAACACGTATAAATATTGGTGTTAGCAAATTTGCGCAGACGAATTTTCGCGAACGCCGAGGTAAGCTAAGTTAACTCGAATTGAATATAGGCGAGTGCAACTTAAAGGACTTAATAAATATGCTTCATTTATCCGATAAGCTAACTAGTGGCTGTATTGTGCCGAGACCAATGTACCTAGAAACGCCTTTGTGATGCTACCTTTTTAGTAGTGAACGTAATAAGCTCTAGATTGTGTTAGTAGATTTTCGATTATGCGTATTTGCGGTAGACATAGATAGAATAGTTAAAAGTGTGCACAAATGAGACAAACAGAATATGACAATTATTGTTTAAGAATATGACAAGATCTGCATGAAAAAATAAAAAAATTCCATTAACGCATGTCTCATGCCTACCGCATCAATGCAGTTGCACCTTGTGTTTATGCTGGTGTCGGATGTTTACTCCCGGATAAATATCCTAGATTAGCCCAAACAAAATAATTTGTCTCGTTGATTTATTTTCACGAAATTTATCTGTTGTGGAACTATGTCTGTCACTTTCTTTTAGCTGCTAAATATGACGTGCTACAAATTTATTCAGTAACCCAAACAAAGACACAATTAGACATATTTATTACTTAAATCATGAATTGCGAGCTTGATATAAACACTAAGCTAATTATATATACATTCGTCACTGTAAAAAAAAGAATGTAAATAGTAGCAAAGACAACTCATCCAGTATTCGAAACTCTGACCAGAACTTTGCTGCGGACGGGTATCAAACCGGGGCTCATTTGCCTCGGATTATATGACCCTTTCCACTGTGCCATTATGCTGCACGCTCCACACTGAAGTATTTTGCTTAGCCTCTCCCTCAATTGAAGACCACGTGCCATCACTCCAGATATGTCCTTCTAGAAAAGACACCACGTTACTAAGGGAACTGGTGTTGAACTGGAGATGTACATAATTAAACAATCACTCATTGTGCGAGTGGTGATAACAATTATTTAAATCAAATTTGTGACATAGATATCAAACCAATTCCAATATATATACACATTCCTCAGTTTGACCTGAGCGCTTTATAGGGTAGCGCAGTCAAATCATCCATTAGGCCGGTTTTTTTCTTTTTGGGATATTATTAGACAATGTGTGGGTATGGACTAGGGCTGGAAACAGGACACATCTGCTTCCGCGAATTATTCATTTTTTAAATATCAAGCTCATAAACGTGATTTAAATAATTCTTATTGCCATCCACGCAATCAATGAATTTAAAATTAGACTTTCTGCCAACTAGTCTACCTAGGCAATTTGGGAGAATGTAAAGAGCTAAACAATACGTAAACCTACTGCCGCGTGATCTGACCTTATCATTTCAGATTGTTTTATTTTTATCTCGTCATATCATCTGCGCACCTACCAAGGCGAAATGGAATTAAGCATAGTCTGCCGCAATCAGATAACAGTCAGTTTCCAGTAAAATTTCAAGCGAATTTGGCAGCAATTGATTAGCTACTTCTTCAACTTACCATGCAGGTAAACTGGACCAAGCTCAACGTGTGTCTGGCGAATTTTACACTTTATCTTATTGTCCGTTGCTTTGCAGTTATTATGTTTACTTAATGATAGAAAAATCATGAGATTGGTTCTTGTTAATTAGTTCAATTTTCTTATGACAATAGAAAATGAATATTTTGTCACGCGATGGAACACATTTTTCCATTTCAAATTAAGGAATTTTTTTCCGTTTCGCCACGTGTGTAGATAACTACACACGTGGCAAAGTCGAATTTGTTTTTTCAATTGGTATATATATATATATATATATATATATATATAATTCGTCTTGACTACGACAAAGTTAGTGTATCATTAAGTTAACATGCGTTTATCTTGTGACATTAAACTAATCTACGCTTTTACGGCTGTTATAAGCACCAATTCTGTAAGTTTTAACAGTCACCTTGTGCCATAAATTTAAAATTCACTCTTTCAAACAGATTTAAAAAGTACATTTCACCAACCACGCACACGAAATGGCATTACCAGGAATAGTCTTTTGCCGCTGAATGCCCGGTGTAACGCTTGTCACTAATTATTCTTCCCATGAAATCTTTGACAAAACATAATAAAACCGTGCTTCGTACGCACTGGCTCAAAACTAACAGGGACATAAATTTTCAAAAATATTCTAGAAAATAATGTTACAAACTCTACCTAAATTGCTAAATATTTAACAATATAAAAATTCGATAGTTTATATTCTTAAATTTGAAGAATGTCCTAGGTAAATTATCCCTGACTTTTTCTCTTATTATTTTTCAAGTCAATTATTATAATCAAGGTTGCGATTTTGACATAAGCACTTGATCCATTAATTACTTACATATGTCAGTATAAACTAAGAATTGTTTAGTGTAGGAAAGGCAATTCATCCAGTAGACCGGTTTCGTCCTTATTGGGAACTCATAATGTACTGGCCAGAACTTGCCGCAGACAGGATACGAACCTGGGCACGTCTGCTTCGTAATCGGGTGCTCTAACCACTGAGCCATCCTGCTGCACACTACACTGCACACAATTTTCCGTTATATACTAAATAATGAAACTTGGTTAGTCTATTTTTCCTTTAGGTGGAGTTCATATGGCATCCATTTAGACCCAAAGTTCCAACTAACCATGCCCAATCTGTCATTACTGAACAGACACCACATTACATGGGGAAGTGGTATTGAAATGAACATTTATATAATTAAGCGAACATTGGTTGCGCGGGTGGTGATAACAATTATTATAATCAAGGTTGCGGTCTTGATTTTAACACCTGACCCATTAATTACTTACAAATGTCAGTATAAACTAAGAATTGTATAGTGTAGAAAAGGCAATTCATCCAATATATTACAGTTAAATACTGTTTGTTGCGAAGAACTAATATATATGCAAGTATGTATTAGGTTATGCAAACCTAGTAACAAATTAGTTCAGTTGTTACCAGAAGGATAAACCAAAGGCAGCATGAACGGTAAGTATAATCTCATTTACATTCGTTTCGTGCTTACTGGAGACTCATCAGCAGGAGCCGGTATTACGCCCTTTAACCACTATATATTTGGTCGAAGAATGTGAGTTAGCGTTGAAGTCGCATTGTCTTAGACTTTATATGATGTTAGCTTCACTACTGCAGGTTTACACATTCGTCTAGGAGATTTTACCGTCCTATTATTCCACATGCTTTGACCAAATATATAGTGGTTAAAGGGCGTAATACCGGCTCCTACTGATGAGTCGCCAGTAAGCACGAAACGAATGTGCATGAGATTATACTTTCCGTTCATGCTGCCTTTGGTTTATCCTTCTGGTCACAACTGAACTAATTCATCCAATAGACGGGTTTCGTTCTTATTGGCAACTCATCACGTACTGGCAAGAAGTTGCCTCGGACAGGGCTCGAACCTGCTTTGGAATCTAAGCCACATTACTCATTCGCTTTGTTATAATGAAAAGAAAATATTTGCACCTGTTGTCACACATATAGAAGAAGTAAAATTCGACAATCATTCGCTGTGACTTTGTTAATCATATTCAGTTAAATCTATCTTGCAAATTTGAGATAAATACAAAACACATTTACACTTAACCAGTCGCATATAACTGCAATAATACCATCATACCAACGTAATTTGCGATATTTTGTGTTTTCATCATGATGGAGAGGTGAATAACAACGATATTAATGCAATGTAAATATAATGGGTGAGTCTATCATCCTATTAGGTTTACATTCATTTTAATTGACCTGAATTCAAGCCGTATAACTAAATGATCATGCCACATATGATGAGAACCGATCTTCATAGAATGTTCTTTTATAAGAGATCTTCTTGAGAAGGTTATCCATTTAAAAGATCAATAATTCGGTCCAAAAAGGAAACTGAGACGTAAATTCCAGAATTGCTTTTTGGGTAGAATGAATCTGCTATCAATGTGATGTATTCACTAATGTGTCACCCTGAAAATTTTTTAAACATGTCATTTTATAAAACCGAAGAAATAGATTTAGTTAATCTAATTCATAAATCACGCAAACAAAAACATACATTCTTTAAATCAAGTTTGGTAGCTTGAAGTAAACACCAATCCCATTGTATTTAACCAGTCGTCGAACAAAATAGCAAAATTACCGCCAGTGCACGAACTGACGTGGGCAAACTGACTTGCGAGCATTAAACCGCATTGCATATATATATATATATATATATATATATACATATATATATATAAGGAAAGTCTATAAATATATGTACTCTGATGATGATCATGGTAGGTCAAACTATGAGTACGACTTTGTAGTTTTGCTATGTTGTTCGACGACTGGTTAAATAAAATTAGATTTCTGTGTACTTCAAGTTCGCAAACTTGATTTAAATAATTTTTACCACCACCCGCACAATCAATTAATGTTTAAAAACATACATTATCTTACTGAAGACTTAGGATCCGACCACCTGAACATGATGATTTTATTATACTAATATCGTAAGCTTTATTGAAATCAAAGTTGCGATCGTCATATAAACAATAATCCCGCTAGATACTGCTTGTGGCGTAGATTTAATATAGATGCAATTCTGTATTAGTTATTTCGCACCTAGTAACAATATAATTTAATTATGACCAGAATGATAAATCACCGACAGCAGGAACGGAAATTATGATCTCGTGCACATTCGTTTCGTGTTAATTGGCGACTCATCGGTAGAAGCCGGTGTTTTACCGTGTGCCAAAACTATTTTGTATGAGGAATGTGGAATACTATGACGACAACCACAGTCTTTGTATCAGGTACTGACACTAGAGCCATAGTTTTGATACCCTTTACAGACTCGGTAAACATATTGTTCATAGTGAAGTAGCATTGTCGAAGAATTTATATGAAGTTGGTCTCCCTACCACAGGTTTACAATTCCGTATTGGAGATATTACGGTCCTGTTTTCCCACATTCCTCACCCAAAGGGTTTAATATTGGCTCCTACTGATGAGTCGCGAATAAACACGAAACAAATATGTACGAGATTAAACGTTCCGTTCATGCTGTCTTTGGTTTATCCTTCTAGACATATTTGAACTAATTTGTTACTAGGTGCGCAACACGTAATACAGAAGTGCATATATATATAATTGAATTCCGCAACAAGCGGTGTTTGAACTTTTATTCTGCTCGATGTTTAAGCAACTTACGTATACGTATAATTTTCATAATGTCTACTGCTTATGGTTATTACACAGTATATTTTTCAAGAAATAGGCATTAAATTATGAGGAGCAGTTTATTATGCATAAATCGCCATTTGTCATGAATACTATGCAATCAATTTCCAACGCTTAAAAAATGAATTTGATAGGCTTATATTTTACTATGCCTATGATAACGAATATCTCTTTATTCTCGTCTGTCGTATGATTGATTGTAGTTATTACGCATTTACGAGGCATTTCTCAATCAATTTAAGAGCAATTGGACAATTTCTGCGAATAAAACGATATATTAGACTGACTTTCTTTCGTATAATCAATTAGAAGACTAATAAATCTTTAATTGATGTCTTAAGACTAAGTTGAAAAAATAAACGAAATAATCAGAACACACATGTTCTAAATTATATATATTGATTTTTCCTATACATTTATATTTAACGGCAGGATATATCTATAAATAATGGCAGGGTTTTGACTATATGTATTATTTCAACATAAATTTAACACTGCATCAGGTAACAAAGCCAATTCATCCAATAGACCAGCTTCCTCCTTATTGAGAACTCCGTCAAATTTTTGTCCTGTTAAGAGATCCTAAAATAGTCTCACATGAAGGAAGTATAAACCGGAAAACAGAATTCGGTATATAAACACAAATTTCGTATAGAATATGGCAAAGGTAGCACAGTGAGTAGAACCTTAGATTTCGACGGACATTTGCACGGTTCAAATCCCGTTTGGGACAAATTCTTATCAGTACTAATGCAGACAAAACTGGTCTACTGGATAAATTTATTTTTTTCTTGATGCAATTTTAGTTTATTTTGACAAAATACATATAATCAAAATAAATTTAACTTCCAAAAATGGCTTGACGTAGGTCGTATAATGTTGAAATAGAGATTCCGGTAAAAGGTTATTACATATAGGTTCCATCTGAAGGAAAGAATAATCAGGCGACATATGCTGAGATGTCTAAAAATTGCGTTCAGTATGCGGTACGGTTGCAGCCGTGGATATAGTCTCAGACTCAAAAGCATATTTGCCTCAGTTCGACTCCCGTCCGCCATAAACTCTAAGCAGTACTTGAATAATTCCAATAAGGACTGCACCGATCTATCGGATATATCTCTTTCGCTACATAATACATTGCTTAGTCTACACTGAATATATATATATGCATGTTTCTGTATAACAAAATTTGCGTATGGCTGAAAATGATATTAATTTTTACGTCGATTTCGTGCTCGCGGTTATTAGCAGAGTTGCCGTGGACAAGATTCAAACGCATGATCAATTAGTTCATAGTCATGCAGCACATCCCACATGCTAACAAAACTATTCATTGCACGCTATTTTGAATTTAATATAAACTTTGTAATTGGTCGAACTTTTCTTCTGGTTGATCGTGGTAGGTATAGATTGCAACCTAAATTCCCAGGTAACTATTTCTGATCTTGAGTTGCAAAACAAAAACCATACCTCCTGGGTTCAGACTCGTGCTATTAATTCCTTATTATGGTAGTTAAAACTAATGTTATTCTCTATGTAGTATGGAACATCAATTAATACTTAATTGTGGAGAATATGTCGAAATTTATTTCGAAGAGGTTTCAAACCCTATATATATATATATATATATATATATATATATATATATATATATATATATATATATATATATATAAGCGTTGGTTGCGCGGACGGTGTTAACAAGTATCTTAATCAGGGTTGCGATCTTGATATGCAAACCTGACCCATAACGTTCATACGTTTGTCATTATAAACCAAGCGTTGTATATTTAAAAAAAGGTTATTTATCCAGTAGACCGGTTTCGTCCTTATTGGGAACTCATCACGTACTGTTCAGAATTTACCGCGGACAATTCTCGACCCTGGACATGTCTGCTTCGGACGAAACCGGTCTACTAGATGAATTACCTTTTTACCAGATTCCGAAGCAGACCTGCCCAGGTTCGAGCCCTGTTCGCCACAAATTCTTGACAGTACGTGATGAGTTCCCAATAAGGACGAAACGGGTCTACTGAATGAATTGACTTTTGTACACACAATGCATGTATGTACATCACGGGACAGGTGTTCATATCAAGATTGCTAACTTGATTAAAAATTAATTGTTATCACCGCCGGGAAATCAATGTTCGTTAAATCATTCTTGTTCGGTTATTAATGATGAAACATATACTTTGCTTCCACATGTCTCTAAGAGAAACAAACAATGATCTTGGGACTGCACACATGTTGTAAGTATTCATATACAGGCTAGTTACATTCAAAATACAAGAGTCTGCAATTTATTCCCTTAAACATCGCATTGCGAATTTTTTGCCCAGAAATGCGTTTCTAGCCCATTATAAAATTATTTTTGCTATAAATACTTGAACCGGTTCGTCTAAACGAAGTTTTATGACCTTTTGTAGACGGAATATGCGAGTTTAAGCTGTTGAACTTCGTGGAAAGCTAGCATCAGTTAAGTGGCCACGGTAACTCATTGACATATCAACGGCATCTGTAATACAGCATAAAAAAATAAATTAAGTCAACTCTTAATGAAGTGAAATATTGTTAAAGCATAAACAAAAGTTGTAAAATTATCTTTGGCCAGGGATTCTGGAAATAAGACCTTGCAAAATATTTCATTTATATATAATTTAACGCTTAACATATTCATCGATTGCGCAATATTTTATTGCACCAATAAACGCTAATCCGAGCCTATCTGCAATTTATTTACATAAACAGGTCAAAAACTTATCAATCCGTCCTGCCTCTACATGACGCACTTCTATTTGGCAATTATAAATATTTTTCGAGCTGTCATACGGTGTTCAGCCAGTTGGTCGAATAATTATTGCACAATGGAATATTTATCAGGCTATAGCAACATATGACAGGCAAGAGTTGGCAACATTAAAGGCATGGCACATAACAATCCCTCATAACTGGGTTACCTAACTTAAGTTATTGCTTATCATACGGATTTGACTCGGTTCGGCAGGGCTCTATTTGATTTGATTTAATTCGGTTCTATTCGGTTTTGTGTTAGCTGGTTGATTGCGTTAGCATTTATAGGCACCCAGCAACAGCAAATATATGTCGAATAGGTGAGTTTATACACTTGTTTAATAGCAAGTGGATTTTCCGCACACAAGCAACCAGTTATCTAGTTGCTAAGCTGCTTCGGAAACGGCTATATGTATAATCCCGCCTATTTCTATGTCATGGACTGACTGGCAATTAATCAAATCTATGCATCTAACAATATGCACACCGATATTGCTGATATTATAGATTGGACATAGTTTAATTTGTAGTTGTCCCTTCTATAGGGATCTGATTGTTACATACGGGTAGGCCTGCCCTTAAAATTCGAGGACAAGTTACAATTACTCTTGCAATGTTCACATAAAGCGACCGCAAGGTTATGCGTACAAAGAGCACTGATTAAAACGAGAAGAAAATTTAAAAAAGGAAGGGCAAATTACAAGTATACGTTTAGTCTTGCCTTTTTGTTGATAATGTATCGTTTAAAGCGTTACAATAGTCGTGATTGTGAGATCCATTACGTTACTGTAGCTAAAACTGAGTTAAATCTAAGAAATAAATGTGTAACATAGTCGCCGCTGTTCAACTAATACAGGCTTAGTTACGAGACAAAATGTAGCTAACCGGCAAAACCAGCAATAAGAGTTCTATTTGTTGCCACAATCCCAGTTCAAGCAAACAAAATGATTTGGAAAAGAAGCAGCAGCTTTCGCACTTTATTTACCTTTAACTACACATGAAACAATGGCATATGAATGAATAGTTATTTGAGATTTCACGCCGAAAAGCTTTGGAAAAATGCAACGACATAAACGTTACAATTATTTAAATCAAGTTTGCGAGCTTGAAGTGAACACCAATCTCATTGTATCTATCCAGCTGGCATTTCCAGTCAAGCCGCATATCTAATTATCCAGTAATCGAACAACATAGCAAAACTACCATCAGTCACACGTACTGACGCGTTTGGATCTTCCATGATCATCATGGAATCACGACGGCAAACAGACTAGCGAGGAAAATAACTGTAATGCATATATGTTGAATGCAAAAATAGTGCCTCTCCCTCCTTGTAATCTTGTATACATTGTATATGACAGGAAATATCCATTGCACAATATCTATGCAGTAACGAACGTTTAGCAGTATTCGTCATATCATTGGTGATTTCAATTCCTTAAATCAAGTCTTCAAACTTGAAGTAAACACTAATACCATTGCATTTAACCAGTAGTCAAATAAAATAGAAAAACTACCGTCAGACACGACTGTTTAAATTCAATGAGATTGGTGTTTACTTCAAGCTCGCAAATTTGGTTTAAAGGATTTTTACCACCCACTGCACAATCAATGATTATTTAAATGTGCAAAAGTTCTAGTTTAACTTGTCACAGTGTGATTTAGCATTAAAAAATCACTGATACTACGGGTAGTAGAAACAATTGTGCAAATCAAGTTCATGAGCTTAATACAAAAACCAATCGCATTGTATTTCACTGGTCGCAAAATATCAAAAATTCCGTACTGATGCGTTTCGACCTTCCATGATCATCATCACAGCATGATGGAATACTGACTACCAAAATTCATTTATAAGTAAAGCGACATTCTATATAGGGCTGTCACCACAAGTACTTGACTGGAAACGTCGGCCGCACAATTTCAATGCAGTTACAAAGCTTAACTTTTTACATCTCTCGATATTTTTATATGAGCTATTCAATAGAACAACCATTGATTTCGAGGTTAGTTATATTATTGATTTCAATCATCTTTGCGTTCTTGAGATAACCACCTGCCACATTTTATTTATCCTGGCACACAATGTAATATTACTATTTTCGGTCGGGCGTACTGACGCTTTTCGCTCGGTTAAGAGCACCATCAGTGCACAAAGCGAAAATAACTAACATGGATTAAGCAGAAATACATATATAATGTGCAAAATATTAGACAAGTTTTCTACGCCTCATAGTCTCCTAGATGTAGTAATTTGCTTAAACCGTCCGCTGCATAACTTCAGAAATGTTGCCGAACCTAACATTTTTTCAGCCGTCGCCAAGCATATATTAGTTTTACAGTGAAACCATCTGTTATAGCGCAAGTTGCGAAAAAATTCTTTCACTCAATTTTACATAAGTGCGATAGGCACCAATTCAATTTAATTTTATTCGCGACCTAACATTAAATTTCTATAAACATTAAAGTTGAATTGTCGACGTTCGATTAGAAACTATATTAATAGGAACTATTCGAAAAACTAATCCATCGTGTATGTAATTAAATGAATAATTTAAATACAGGCACCAGTTATGACCGTTGTTAATATGGCCTAAAATCGGCACGAGGTAGAATATAAATATCTTCGTCTAGACCCAGATATTGTTTTAACTGCATAAATTCCTGCTAGAGATTATTCGATTAGTCAGCAATCGATTGAGACCACACGAACTATGATTATTATTATTATTATTATTATTATTATTATTATTATTATTATTATTATTATTATTATTATTATTATTATTATTATTATTATTATTATTATTATTATTATTATTATTATTATTATTATTATTATTATTATTATTATTATTATTATTATTATTATTATTATTATTATTATTATTATTATTATTATTAATAATAATAATAATAATTATTATTATTATTATTATTATTATTATTAATAATAATAATAATATTATTATTAATATTATTATTAGTAGTAGTAGTAGTAGTAGTATTAATGGTAGTGGTAGTATTAGTAATAATAATAGTAGTAGTAGTAGTAGTAGTAGTAGTAGTAGTAGTAGTAGTAGTAGTAGTAGTAGTAGTAGTAGTAGTAGTAGTAGTAGTAGTAGTAGTAGTAGTAGTGGTAGTAGTGGTAGTAGTAGTAGTTGCAATAGAAGTGTTTGTAGTGCTAGTGGTTGTCGTATTATTTTGAGTAGTAATTGTAGTAGTAACATAAGGCAGGATGAAGTGATTCTGTGGACATTATTCAACGCTTTCCGTTCTAGGTACTTGAGTAAAAAAATTTCAATTTTGGAGAATTCTGACCGAAATTAAATTCTTATCGCGCCAATTTTCAAACTCATGGATGTATTTAAAATAACTGGTTTGTGTATTTACGCATCGCGTGGCACTGGTATGTGATTTCCGTTTTGGTATATACCGAAATGCACTGGAACATATAATTAGAATGGACAGCACTGTTAACATTTCAGTTCTAAAATTCCGTAGTCTGATAATATTTTGTGTTTATCAAGTGAGGAACCTGTTCGTGAAGATATCGAACACATTAGGGTTAGATAGGACTGGAATTCGTGCATTAACCAATTTGGCAGTGGTCCTGCATCGTCAGATAATTTAATTTTCTCGCGGTATGGCCATGACTTTGCTGAGTGCAATACTCCTCAATTCCATTTTTTGTCTGTTTGATAAATATCGAGTTGTGGTAGTGGAGTTAAGATAACTAACGCGTTGAATATTGCACAGAAGTACAGACTTGCTCGATGGATTCCAGAAAAACTCTCATTTTTCTTTGTGTAAAATGGACTTACTTAATTCTATCTACTTGTGTTTTGTTGGAGACATTCGGTCAAGCAATTTTGGAAAGAAAAACGGTGCCATCTTCTTGATATATATGTACTACCGCGATGAATATTGCCTAGAAGTACAGATTTGCGCGACGGATTCAATAAATACTCCCATTTATTATTTTGTAAAATAAACTTACTTATTTCTATCTACTTGTGTTTTATTGGAGATATTCGGTCAAGCAACGTTGGAAAGTTAGACGGTGTAAACTTCTCGAAATATATGTACTACCACGTTGAACATTGCTCTGAAGTACAGATTTGCGCGATGGGTTCCAGATAAACTCCCATTTATCATTGTTTAAAATGAGCTTACGTATTTCTATCTACTTCTGTTTTATTAGGGATATTCGGTCAAGCAGTGTCTGAAAGTTACACAATGCAATCTTCTTCATATATATATACATATATATATGTTCTAGAGCATTTTTTGAGACAACTTCATGAAACTGTGCGAAAACTAAGGCTGCAAATTGGAACAACACCGTGGATATGAAGATTGGCCACATTTCAATAAACTTGGGAATAACAGCCACTCTACACACCTGGTACTCCTGAAAATCCTTTTGTGTCCAGGTCTGTCCATGTACTGCCATTAAAGAGATTGAGATTTGGAAATTTTCCCACAGAAAAGAGGGCTTCCAAATTTTGCGCCAAAAGAACAGAATAAAAGATGTGAACTCATATATTCAATTTCATCTGTACGAATGTGTCGCACATATGATTCATATAATGAATCTGAAATGTTGGTCTATTAAACTACCAAAACAAGGATAAAGAGGAAATATTATGTTATAATATTTGCAATTAACGAATACAGGCACACACAATGTGTATATATGTAAGCATCGGTGAAAAAGAGGTGTTTTGTATTATATTCATTTATCATCTAATTTTAGTGACATTTATATTAGCAGTGTGTATTTCCGTCAGAGCCTTTGATTTGGCCCAAAATGTTTTATTCAATTTTAAAAGTTAAATAGTGATACACTCAATGGCAATTTTACACTCCGACATATTTTATTAGTGCTAAAAGACGAAACGTGTAGAGAATGGATATTTTACAACCATCAGGTGATTTACATGTCCTTGTAAGCAAACTTAGAATGTTGTTCACAGATATACCTAAAAAATGTATGTGTATACGCATACGTCGTGGACATCTGTCCACGAGGGCAGAATATTGTTACGTTTGTATTTGTGTATCTCCAACATTTACGTGATACGTTTCAATTAAATTAACTCACTCACCTACACAAAATTGAATCCATATGTTTATATTTTTGTTAGCGCAGTTCGTGGAGGGTTGTAGATGAAACATTTCACATGTCCGTTTAGACGATAACAAGATAATATTAAATATGATGCCGTCTCTGAAATCTCACGGCTGAATGAGGTTGCACATTTGGAGGGCGACACGAAATGTCTATCAAATGCTCAAAATGCGCTACATGACATAAAGCGTGCTGACAGCATATGCTACAAAGAGAGGCGAATGCAAAATATGATGTTAACAGTTCACTAAACAATCAATGGGTGACATGAGCTCAAAGCACAAAAATAAAATCCGAGGCTATACTGAGACAAAATCCCGATAAAAGACTAGCCATTCATCAGTGTCTGGAATATAACTACTTATCTACTTACATACCTACCGACATATGGTAACTAATTCCAATGACTAACCATCGATCTACATATCTAACAAAATTCCTAAAAATTTATTTATCAATGCATACATCTTTCCATCCATCCATCCGCCAGTCCTATCCATCCATCCATCCATCCATCAGTCCTTCCATCCATCCATGCATGCATCCATCCATCAATCCATTCATCCATCTACCCATCCATAAACACACGCACCCAAACATCGACTAATTTAACTACATATATCCATCCATACATAATTTAATCCATTCCTACATACATAAATCTATCTAACTCGCTATATGTTTATCTATCTACCGGTCTATATATATATATATATATATATATATATATATATAGCTTTTATTTATTTTAAATTTCACATATGTATATATCAATAGAAATAAACCATATATATATATATACATATATATATATATCCACACGTCTATCTATATACTTGTCCATGCAACCATATGTACTTATATATCTGTATACATATATTTCAAATAAATCGCTAAATACATCTGTCTATCAAATTTAGTCATACGCCATGCGTCCTAAAATTTTAATATTAAATTAAATTTTGAGGATGATAATTTGTATGTATACGTAGACATTCTGAAATAGAATAACCATGGCATAATACGGCCTATGCTATTTCAAAAATGTTTATTAGCGATTGCGCACGTAGTAACCAATTGTTCAAAAAAGTCTATAATGATATACAAGACAGTGTGAACTATAAAGGTATTCTCCTGTGCACATGTGTTTCAAGCTAACATGCAATTCATAATCAGAAGCCGGCACTACGTCCTATACCCACAGGTGAACAGTACAGTTTTCTACTCGAATCTTTATTCAAACAGTAATGGGGTAACTTTATACACAGTCTTCTGCGCTGCCACTTCAGATCCAGCGGACGATATATAAGCGTACCACCACAATGCACTTCTAGATATGCTAAATTTTACCAAGTTTAAAACTTGCTACTTGTCAACACGTGTAAATTTCAACAGATCCATACACTCTGAAGTTGATCGCCATCAGATCATATTTCATCTCAATCTTTCAATAAACTATATATATAATCCTCATATATTGTTTTTAGTCGTCAAATAATATATTTTCTATTTTTGTATTAGATGTTGCGTACCTAATCACAAATTAGTTAAAGTAGGACAGAAAATTTCGTCCTGAAGACAGAATTGCCGGAGGAAGCGTACGTCTCCTGCTTACTTGGGACTCATTGGTAGGAGCCCTATCAATTATATGGTTATTCCAGATATGTACGACAAGTGGACTGTATTCACCGTATGCGCACATGTGTTCATGCAGTCGATTTCAAAACCAACTCACTTTATACGCAATATATATATCGAGCTTCTAAAGAGTTATGGATAAGCTAAATTTCAACATAATTGAAAATGACAACATCTGAACACCTTATTGGGGACTGTTCAAGTAGTGTACAGTATTTTTATGCGAACTGGGCTCGATCTTGGACACATCTGCTTCGGGTATCACGGTGTTTAGATGAACGGGCTCCAGGAAAATTCCAGAGCGAACTAGAAGTGTTCCGAATAAGGATAAATCCGGTCTAGTGAATGAATTATACACTGCTTAATTTATACTGGAAAATTGATATATATATATATATATATATATATATATATATATATATATATATATATATATATATATATAATGCGATTGGTGTTTATAGAAGGATCACTGCTTTGATTTAAATAATCAAAGCAATAAGGTAAAATGGTCAACGAGGATTAAGGCATAAGTTATTTATGAGGAAAGCAAAATTAGATATGAGTCCCTTATCTCTATTAGACTTATTTGGAATAAGTTGATATGCTACCGCCAGCCGAAACGCACTAATGCGTTTCGACCTTCCATGATCATCAGAGTACTACGGCAAACTGACTATCGAGGATCAAACCGCAGTGAATATATACTGTAATCAAAACTTTGATTTCCATATATATTCAATGCGGTTTGATCCTCGATAGTCAGTTTGCCGTCGTATTCTGATGATCACGGAAGGTCGAAACGTGTCAGTGCGTTTCGGCTGGCGGTAGTTTTGTAATGTTGTCCGACGACTGGTTATATACAGTGGAATTGGTGTTTACTTCAAGCTCGCAAACTCGATTTAAAGAATTGTTACCACCACCCGCGCAATCAATTATTTTTAAGATGATATGCTATCGCATTATAGCAATGTTCGTTGAAAGTCGAAACACGTGACAGTCGGTAGTTTCGATTTGTTTTGTGATTGTTTATACGAAATGGCTTTTGTGTTTATCTCAAGCTCGTAAACTTGATCTGAATAACTTAACAAATTACTTTATTCATATTTTTTATTACAAGGTATAATGAAGTACCGTGGTTATTAATTTCTGTACACTGAAATCTGCGTTCCTGCAGACGTTTTTCATTTTTTTTTGAATCAGTGTTTTCCACGATGAAATATACGTTAATTGTGCAACGATTATCCTTTACTAATATCTAAGGATATATTGTGAAAATTAAATATTCGTTGATTACGCGGGTGATGGTAACAAACCTCTGAATCAAGTTTGCGAGCTTGACGTAAACACAAATCCCCACAATATAGCAAAACTACTGACAGTAGTTTTGCCACATATTTGGATTAGGAATGTAGGAAAATAGAGTGGTACAATCTTCTATACGAATATGTAAATCTGCAGTAGTGAAGCGAACTTCATATAAAGTTTTCTGCAATCCAAAGTCTAGCCAACTCACCATAAATTATAAATACCGAGTCTGTAAAGGATATCAACTTTATGGCTATTAAATAAGTTACTGATATTAACTTAAAGGACAGTAAGGGTACATAGTGCCAACACAGTGGATTTCAATGTATGATAAAATTGATCAACATGTTGGGATTTACAATTATTTATGAACACCTGTTAATTCAGGATCTCCATACACTCTGGCCTTAATCGATATCAGTTATCACATTTCGCGGTAATCATGACATCATTCAATTAAATAGACAACAGTTAAATTCTGTTTATGGCGTAGATTTTATATATATATATATATATATATATATATATATATATATATATATATATATATATATATATATGCAATTGTGTATTAGGAGTTGCGCACCTAGTAACAAATTAATTCCAATATGACCAGAAGGATAAATCAAAGGCAACTTTGACCGAAAGCACAATCTCGTGCACATTCGTTTCTTGTTTACATAGCAAAACTACTGTCAGTGGTTTTGCTATGTTGTTTAACGACAGGTTAAAAACAATTGGATTGGTTCTTACTTCAAGCTTGCGAAATTGTTGGTTAAAATTTTTTTAAGCATCAATTATAGGAAGATTTGCAAGAATCTATCATAAAATCCTATTTTTATTAATTAGAAGTTGCAGCACTATTCGACATACGATACCGCTATGGTGTAACTTCCCATTTGAAGGTTTTCGAAATGTTTTAAGGGTGACGAATTAATTTGGTGCTTTCAAAGTAGAGAACTGCAGTTATTCTTATGTAAGTGTTTTCATGCCTGAGCTTTCCTTTATTCGCTGTTTGACATCTTGTTATTCAAATTTAAAACAATCTGTTTTCAGTCATCAATTTCTATCTTTACGACTGTGTCTGCAAGTTGACATGCAGTTCTGAGACTAAACGTTTAGCAGTTCATTGAGAACGCGTTAAATCCAATTTATTATGCAACAACTTTGCTTGTCCCAAAATACCGACATTATTTGTTTGCATACCTTTTTGGTTTAATGAAGTTGTCTTCATATGATGCATACCATCTGGAACGTGGTTATGTAAGTTCGCGTTCGTGACAATCTCAAATATTGGTTTACGCGTATGTGGTCCCGCACGCATTTATCAGCATGCATGCGTGCACATATCTACCTTTTACAGATGAAATGTTCCAAAGTTGTAAACGTTATACGAGACCGTTACCAAAAATTTCTTACACTGGCTTACCTCGTGCAAACGACAATCTAATCAACCCCTACCACTTTTCCCATCTCCGCCACATAAATACATGGCAAGGCGTGAATCAATTTCTACGTACCTCAGACACGTTTCTAGATTTCGCAGATCTTTTATGCGTATATAAATTTCGACGTATATACGCAGATTTTCGCGTGTTTATCTAGTGAATAAAACGATATGTTAAATATATATTTGCGTACTTTGGGCCACGCGTGAAAGGGAATTGGCCAAATCATCCCATTTCATTTTAAGCATTCTAAGCAATAGAGAGAGAGAGAGAGAGAGAGAAAGAGAGAGAGATAAAAGGAAAGAGAGAGTGGCATTTCGAGAATAACCTAGAGTGAACACCTGAAATGGCGTTTGCGAATTAATTCTAAAATCTGCTCTCGTAATCTTGGTTTTTCTGCATCTTCTTTCGTGTTTTCCGTGTCATAAATAAGTTCAATTTGTGGCCAAGGTAGCCAGAGGTACTTTCTGATGCCTAGAACAAATCCGACCAATTTTTAGAAGACTAACCATATGGTTATGGCGGTAGTTTTGTTATGTTGTTCGAAGACTGGTTAAATACAATGGGGTCGGTGTTTACTTCAAGCTCGGAAACTTGATTTAAAGCATTGTTACCACCACCCGCGCAATCAATTATTGTTAAATCATATGGTTATCTGACCGGATGGTGTATAATTACCTTATTCTTCTTTTTGTCATTTGATGTGACTGAATTTTGTGTCTTCGTTTTAAACCATTTGGTCTTCATTTACTATCACCTTTTTATTTCGACCAGAAAATTAATGCTGAAAGTGATATATTGCGTTTAATTAGCTGCAATCATAATTTTACCAGATATATTTCATGGAACTTACAATTAGGTATCACTAGATAGCTATATGTGACTTATCTGTTCCGTGTCTATTAATGTGTATCGTAAAGCTTGATATAATATAATCCACCCGTGAATAAACCTAGGAAAACCTCAGTCATCGCATTTCAATTTCGCTATGAATGCAGGAACTGACACATTATGATAATTTTTGTCCAATTAGCCTCCACACTTGCTATTATATTAAAATCAGTTTAACTGATTAATTGTATTCAATTACTTATGATATATTTCGTATATATGAACGGGATATGTATATATTATTTATAGGATTTCTTCGTATTAGCATTGTATATATCAAAACTATTACAGGACGGCTTAGTGGTTAGCGCACCAGATTCAGAACCAGACGCGCCCAAGTTGGAGTCCTGCCCACGGCAAATTCGGGACAGTACGTGATGAGATCCCAATAAAAACCACACCGATCTACTGGATGAATTGCCTTTTCTACACCATACAATTCTTAGTTTATACTGGTATATGTAAATAATTAATGAGTCAGCTGCTTAAACCAAGATCACAACCTTGATTAAAGTATTTGTTATCAGCGCCCACGCAACCAATGTTCTTTTAATTATACTCAAAAATCAACAAGAGGCATAATCTCATGTATACATTCGGTATGACCTATAATATCAACTCTTTTTTTGGTCAATAAATGTGGGACAATTGGACGGTACTATCTTCTATACCAGTTTGATATAAACACCGAGCCAAGGTAGCAGAAGTTCTATCAGTCACATGTACTGACGCCTTTCGACCTTCCAGGATCATCATCTAATTTATTATTTGATTTTGCTTTCATTTGTTTAAATTGATGTATGATACTCATTAATCAATTTGGTGTCCTGCTCTATTGATGATAATGGAAGGTCGAACACATTAGCAAGTGTGGTTGACGGTTTAAATCAAGCTGGAAAACTTGATTTGCAGAATTGTAATCTCCACCCGCGATACTGATCGTTTAGGCATTTTTACCTATTTTGCATGTAATGCCTAGTAAAAAGTTGGAACATAAATAGTAAAAATTTAAATATCATACTCAGCGTAAAATAATTGAGTCAGACTATTGGCGTATTCATTTAATTCTATTACATTACCTTACGTTAAATGGGTCTTATTGCAAGCTTATAACTATGAGAAGAATATAAACATGAAACGAATGCCAATGACATCTAATGTTATTGCAGACTTCGGATTACCCTCTAATCCGTAATAAAGTAGACGCGATAACTCTAATAGATATAATCAAACATTTGAGTTTGCAAATTTTATCAATAAAGGTACTGTATTTATTCAGTTGACTTTGTCAAAGCAAAATCTGAGATACAGAGAAAAATCTAATTCTCTTACAAGTAACGCCCCAATACACTTTTCCCCAATTGAAAATCAAACAAATTTACGGCCAACCAAGATATTATGGAAATTGAGATCCACCCACTAATTTCAACAGAAGTGTACTGCATACTTAGACAAAAGATTTGTGCAATAAGCTGTTGCCATTCCACTTGTGAGAGTTTGTGGAGTACCATCCAATTACGCAGGTAAGCATATATATATATATATATATATATATATATATATATATATATATATATATATATATAATCACATACGCCACTTCAAATTGGATTCGCAGATTCATCGTGTAAATAACTGGATTTCTTTTATCGGCATTCTTCTCTCAATTAAAAACCGTTTTAGTAAATTTGATTCTCCACCGTGCTTAACAAAAGATTGTGCTTGAGTTTGCGAAGGATTGCATATTTTACTTACCAAATTTGTCTCGCCCATATAAGTGTCTTGCAATACACACTCTGTGGCAAAGAGTGGGCTGTTGTCATGGTAGCAATTAAAAAATAATCTGCAAGTTTGAATTTTAATTGATATACGGTATACTTCTATTGTATTTCAATAGCCCGTTATAATCCAAGTTCCGCCCAGTGATTGACTTGGTAGGTTATGCCCAAATTGTTAGGCGGTGCTGTCCATGTGTTTTCAATGACTTTTCTTTAAGTGGGGCGTTGCAGATAGAGTAGGGAAATTGTTAAGGCGGTTTATTGCAAAAAGAATTTGCAACTACCATGGGTTTTAATACTTCTTACTATAGCGACTTAATACTTACTTGGCTCAATTTAACGAAACCGAATTTATTTTGGAAATATGCAGACAGATGTACTAATCGGGATTTTGTTCAGGTTACGGATGAACATACAGACTAGCTGACCAGAGAGCATGTCATTAACATTTTGAAGTGTATTTGACTAGACATTAACAATTGAAAGAAAAATAGAATTCAGAATTTAAACTTTGCATAGATTTTCTTTGAACAGATTATAATATATATATATATATATATATATATATATATATATAATATATATATATGTTATATATATATATATATATATATATATATATATATATATATATAGTATATACACATGATTATTTTCGTTAAAAGTGCATGCGCTTATAATTAAATTTAGACTCTGTTAGGACTTGTTAGTTATGGGACCAAGGTAAAACTGATGGGAGTTATTTTGTAACCACGCATCCGCTAAAGCCAAATTTCACATGATAATTTGCAATTTTAAAACGAATTAGGTTTAAGATTGAATATTAAAATTATATTCTTCATCTTGAGAAATGTTTGCGATAATTTGGCATTTTGTCATATAAATTTTGTCAATAAAAGACAAATAAAGCCTAACATTTCGATACCGTTTGTAGCGGAGAACTAATACATGTGCAATTATATATTAGCTGTTGCGCATCTAGTAACAAATTATTTCAAATATGACTAGATGAATGAACCAGAGAACTTGAACGGAGAGGGATAATCTCGTGCACATTCGTTTCGTGCTTACTGGCGACTCATTATAAGAAGGCGGTACTACGCCCACCACACACTATATATTTGCGTTAGTAATAAAGGAAAATATGACCGTACAATCTCCGTCCAGTGAAAGAAGCGTTATGCAACTAGGTAGATCCAGATGGTTTTGGGTTTCCTTTAAGCTCACAAACTTGTTGTAAATAATTTTTGTCAACAATGTGTGCCTAATTGCCTAACTTCTGTAAATCTGGCTAAAACTGGAAAAAAATAATTTCGTGATGGTAAAGAAACAATTCAGCTGACATTTATAGTTGAACACAATTTATGCGATACTACTAGAGGTGAGAAACGCATATTTGATTTTACATAACTTTTTTGTTAATCGCAATTTGATCCCCTTTAATCAGAATACTGGCGTGCTCCCACGTTGGTCATGGAAGATTGAAACGCACCAGCAATTGTGACCGATAACACATTGTTTATTGTGCGACTGGTTAAATACCACCGGATCAGTGTTTATTTCAAGTTTGCAAACTTTATTTAAAGATTTGTTTTCCAATGATTGTCCAATGTTAAGCATTATGTCAAATTTCCACGTTTGCCAACGACGCCAGTATGTCATGTTGGAATAGATAAATCACCATGACATCAATAGATTTGTTTATCTGTTTACGCATTAAACATTCATTCTAACGTAGACTAATTCTTTTATGCATAAAAACTAATAGTATAAAAACATGCTACGCCCATTGTTCTACACATACAATAAGCACAACACAAGAATCTGAATATCCCGATTGCAAAACCAGAACAGATCTGATAACAATGTATGGGTTAAATATTGGACTAGATAGAAACAGATACTGCGATTGATGTAGTTACTAACTATTTATTGCGGAGAACTAATACACATGCAGGTGTGTATTAGTGTTGCGCACATAGTACGAAATAAGTTTCAATAGTACCCGAAGGATAAACCAAAGTCAGCATAAACGAATGGTATAATCTCATGCGCACATTTTTTCGTGCTTACTGGTGACTCATCAGCAGGAGCTGGTATTGCGCCCTTTACCCACAATACATTTGGTCAAGGAATGTGGGACAATTGGACGGTTTAAATTTCCTATACGATGTGTATAACACCAGTAGTTGAGTTTTCGTCATTTAAATTCTTTGACAAAGCGACTTCAAAGTCCGCTCACTGTTTATACCATATACTGAACATGAAAATGGTACCAACACTGTGGTTGCCGAGTCGGTACATGGTACCAACACTGTGGTTGCCGAGTCGGTACATGGTACGAACAATATGGTTGCCAGCCAACCTTCTTGTCTTATTTGAACTAATTTGTTGAAGACTTTATATGAATTAATACTTGAATACAAATTTGTATAGGATACTGCACCACCGAATTTCCCGACATTGCTTAAAATACTGGCTACTACTAATGAGTCGTTATTATGCACGAAATGGGTGTGTATATGAGATTATATATTCCATTCATGCTGACTCTGGTTTATCCTTCTGGTTCTGTTTGAAAGATTCATAAAATTAAACGAACATTATTTGCGCGGATGGTGATAACAATTACTATAATCGAGGTTGCGATCCTCATATAAACACATATCCTTCTATTTACATACAATTGTCAGTATAAACTAAGCATCGTATAGTGCTTCAGACAGATCTCAAGCCTGGGCATGTCTGCTTCGGAATCTTTTCCTCTAGCAACTGAGCCATCCTACCGCACAACAGTGATTTAACAATATAGCAGATTTAAGTGAAAACGTGACACATATTTTTGAGTATGTCAATTGCAATTGTCTACGCTGTGAGCCATTAAACTTTTACCAATTCCATCCATGTTATGATTACTTTTGCGGCACATATTGCTTTGAAGTTTATTTAGACAAATGCCTTAAAAGTAGAATTGATTTATTCTGCGACTGGTTAGATGTAATCGGATGGGTATTTTGACTCTCTGCGATTTGCGTTAGCGGTTTGTTGCTTTGTACTATCAGTTTCGCAAAGATCCGATTGTTCCCTATTTCCAAGTACGCATCGATTTTGGCTTCGCTCTGGCTGGGGGCGGATTTTTTCCTTTCTTTCGAAGGCTTCAACATCGTTCATACTAACCACTGTAAATGAGATACGATCAAATCTTAAGTATTTGTTTCAAGTTCGAAAAGTTAATTAATGAATTATTGTAACCATATTGATGTTAGAATATGTCCCCAATAGGAAAAAAAGTGTAGCTTATCATGGTTTCATTGATAGACTAAAGCTAAGCAAAACTTGAAAATAGTAACCATTTTGAGCATAAGCTGATTCAGCCAACCTTTGTAGTCTAGCCTCGAATAACATCTTCTTTTTTCACATACACAGTGAAAAAAAGGAAGAAAATTTACGGGTGAGCTTCGCAAGTCGTCAAGTCGACTCCTCTAGGCTCATTAAATCCAGCACTCATGTTAGTCAAACGCCATGAGTGACTAGAATATCAATCAGCACTATTCTGTGTACCCGACTCAAAAACCTGCCAAGCAAAACACAACATACCAGGTACCCATCGAAATGAAGAAAAAAAATATCGCACTTTTTTCATTCTTTAAAACAATATTTGACAGCGCCGTCAAATCGGAAAATAGATACACGAAACTACAAAATCACCTCTGGGGCAAGTGTCAAATAATTACTTTTTATAAAACCTGTTTAAATCATGGCGTTATTCCTATACGTTAAAAGGGCTTGTTTCATTAATTTGTTTTGTAAAACGAGAGATGATGCATGGAACTGAAGATGACGATCGACAACGGTCGGCGAAACGTCTTCAAGAAACAAAAAAACTGGAATTCAGCCAGTGTCTGTAAAAACGCAGATCCGGTAATAATCTGTTTTCACATTTTGATCGAGGTCATGGTATACCGTGAGCCAAATTCATGATATTCTCCATTTTGGTGAAATTCAGCCTTTTTCTAAAACCCGGGTGATGATATTCTTTTTAGGTGATGTGCAAATCATTTTTAACTTGCTGAATTTGCAGACGAATTCTTGTAGACTTCACATGAAGCTGACGCTACCCATGTTTGAATAAGTATTGGTATAAAGAACTGCATTGCCCAACTCTACCACATTTCTTAACAGTCACATATAGTTGGTTTTGGTCATAGCCCCGGTTCTTAATCATGTGTCGCCAATTAGTTCTAAACGTGTGTGTACACAAGATTGTACAGTCAATTCATGCTGACTTTGGCATATCAAAATAGTCCTATTTGAGTTTGACAATGGTGTGGATTCCGAGTTTTCCATCTTTATCATAATTTGACAACTGTGTTTGCCCAGGTGCCAGAGGCCAAAGGCTCTGTAGCAGCCGAATGTTTCTTGCTCTCATTACATAGTTAGCAATTTAACGTTAACTGTTACTGTGCTGTTAAGCATAACTTAAGTCTTCCCGTGAAATTGAATGATGAATGTATCTCATTTGTGCTACAATTGCCGCCTTCACTTATTAGTGTCGTCCATGTGCGGTCCGAATTCTTATGGCATTGGGACATAAATATTGGCATATTATAAAATTTGTGATGTCAGTCACACGAAAGGAAGATAATTTACATTTTTTGCAATCAGGGTATGACAACTAGCTTTCTAACATTGGAAGAAACATTATATATATATATATATATATATATATATATATATATATTAACATAGATGATGCATCTCAGGAATCAAACACCAAACCCAATGTTTCTAACCAGTCGTCGAACAACATAACAAAACTACCGCCAGCCGCAACGCACTGACGCGTTTCGACCTTCCATGATCATCATCAGAGTACGACGGCAAACCGACTAGCGAGGATCAAACCGCAATGAATATATATGGAAATCAAATTTAGATATGCGGCTCTCACCTCTAACAGTCTCGCATACATTGAACTTGACTGGAAATGTCGGCTGCACAATTTCTATGCAGTCACGAATATCAACTGTTTGTAGCTTTTGCCACAGATACATATATAGGCAATACAATTTAACAATAATTGATTGCGCGGGTGATGGTAACAATGCTTTAAATCAAGTTTGCGAGCTAGAAGTAAACACCAACCCCATTGTATTTAACCAGTCGTCGAACAACACAACAAAACTACCGCTAGCCGCAACGCACTGACGCGTTTCGGCCTTCCATGATTATCCACCTTCATCAAGTTCAATGTATGCGAGACTGCTAGAGGTGAGAGCCACATATCTAAATTTGATTTCCATATATATTCAATGCGGTTTGATCCTCGATAGTCAGTTTGCCGTCGTACTCTGAGGATGAATGTGGAAGGTCGAAAAGCGTCAGTGCGTTACGACCGGCGGTTATTTTGTTATATTTTTCGGCGACTGGTTAAATACAATGTGATTGGTGTTTACTTCAAGCTCGAAAACTTGATTTAAAGAATATTAAACGATTGTTATTTTGCATAGAGAGGGATCTTATTCCCTTTTTGTTTGCCAGCGTGGTGTAATAAGATCTACAGACTATCGAAACTCGTCAACGTATACAAGCAATGATGGTCTTGCTATAATATGTATACATCCAATGTTCCCGAAAACTGGCAAGTATGCATATATGCATTGAGCATATTGTACCTAGCAAAAATTTATTGCAAATCTAACCAGAAGGCAATTTAGCTATATTATAAAACCAGTAAATAAGAAAGGGATTGGTGTTTAAATCAGGTCTGTAAATTTCAGTTATGTAACAATAGTAAGTAAAGAGTTTATCAATACACGGTGGATTTGAGATAGGTGCTATTTTCAAGATGCATGGTTCGTTTAGAAAAAGTTGAGTACATCTTAGTATATAAGTATAGTATATCTTACCATAAAACATATTCGTCTATGAGGTTGTAACTCATTTTTTCTCCCTATATTGCTAGATGCGAGGGTAAGGTGGATTTGGGCATGTTGCCGGTTCCTACATAACATCTGCTGAAATGCATACATAAAAAACCTTGTGTTTGCTTGAAGTCTGTTTAGATCACTTCTAGTCATACCAGAGTAAAAGGTAGCCTCTACTGACAAAACGTTACCTTTGACTTGCATATTTTTTTCAAAAATAAAATTGTTATTTTTGTCTTTGTCTTTTATTTGACATATGGCTTGCTCAACTCAAACTACTTATGAAGATAGAAAGGCATTTAAGCAATTCTTCCGGCATGTAAATATTTTTTGAAAAGCTTTTGACGAAACACATGCATAAATTCGCACAATAACGTAATAAAGCTATTTTTAACATTGAGTTTGTGGAAAGTCTTATACAATTCCCAGCCCTTTTCCAATTTGTTTTGCAATAAAATTAAATTTTTATTCGATATTCTAATATAAAGGAAATACAGTAAAACTTACTCGCTGCATCTGCGGCACACTATAAAAAGCATTCAACGCGCATGAAATGAACACTTGGTTGCTCCTCCAATCCTCCCAAAATTATTGATCAAATATTTGGTAGGCTTAGCGCATAGCACCGGCTCCTACTGATGAGTCGTCAACAAGCACGAGACGAATTTTCCCATGAGATTATATCTTTCGTTCATTCTTAATTTGGTTTATCCTTCTTCTCTTATTTGAATTAATCTGTAACTGGGTGCGCATCGCATAATATATAATTACATTTATATTAGATCACCTAAACAAACCGAATGTTACTGTTATGTATATATATATATATATATATATATATATATTATATATATATATACATATATATATATATATATATAACCAGTAAAAATATTGCTGGGTGAGAACTAGAAGCATTTTCAATTTAGCATAAAGATGGCTAATCCAGAAACATACGTCAATATATAATGGAGAATTGTGCTTAGCGTGTAGCAGACTGGCTCAGTGCTTAGAGCAACAGGTTACAAAGAAGATTTTCTTGGGTTCGAGCTCTGTTCCAAAAAAGACGAAACAGGTTTACTGGATGAATTGCATTTTCTAAATCATACCTTGCATAGTTTATACTGACACATGTTTCTTTATAATGGAAATGGTGCCTATATCAAGGTCGCAACGTGGATTTAAAAAATGGTGAAATTAGAAACTATCAATATATATATATATATATATATATATATATATATATATATCAAAATTATTCTTAAATTATCTTCCTTGAGTGAATGTAGGTGTGTTCGAACGGAGATGAAGCACCTTTAAATTAAAATTTTACTTTAGGTCTAGCCTAAAACATTACCATGAAAAACATGGTCACAACTCAATTGATTTCTGAATAAGCTTAGTTGCAACAAAATCGCGAATTACACTGATGCTGAAATCTCCAGCTTTGATCGACGTCTGTTATCCCATTTCGCTTTAATTATAGCATCATTCAATAAAAGATATAATAATTGCATATTTTTTATTGCAGCTAGGTAGTCTATATGAAGTTGTGTATTACGAATTGTCTAAATAGTAAACAAATTAGTCAAGTTGAAATGTTCCACATTTTCACACAAAATTATATAGTGGTCAGCAGGAAACGCGTTTGTACAAGTCTTTCGCTTATCCTTCTGATCTGCGGCAAATTCAGGATACTTTACTCATTTTTATTCATGCCTCATGTATGGTTTAGTTTATGCTTACGACATACATAACCAAAATATTGTCATAAAAGTAAATGTGTTTAGATCAAGTTCGCCACCTTGATTAAAGTAATTGTTATCACCGCCCGCTTAACCAATACTCGTTTTATTATATCAATTTTCATTTCAACACAACTTCGTCACGTAATATGTTGTGTTAGTTCCACAATGAGAGATAAGCGATGGTTAATTAGTTCTTTAGGCTCCACATAATAGAAGGACTAACCAAGAAACATTAATTAGTATATAATTGAAATTTTTTAGCGTGCGGTAGCGTAGCTCAGTGGTTAGAGCAACAGATTCCAAAGTAGACGTTCCCGAGTTCGAGCTGTGTGTGGGGCAAGATCAGGACAGTACGTGATGCTGGGTCTACAGGTCAAATTGCCTTTTTTACACTATACAACACCCAGATTATATTGACAAATATAGTTACATAATAGCTCAGGTGTTTATATCAAAATCGCAACCTCGGTTTTTGTTAACTATTTGTTTTTAAAATATTAATGAATCTACGACATTTTTAATGATGTTGGCTGGAAGCGACGCAAATCAGTTTTGATTGTAAATGTTTCTGCATTGTGTCTGTTAGTTGTCATTAAATATGCATTGAACAGATAAGCATTTTCCCGACTATGTGTGTGTCCGTGTGCTAAATAAACAAAATATATACATAAAGTATTATACCAGCCCCACTCCCCCGTCGCGACCCTTCTTTCTCAAAACCAAACACCCTTCACTGAAACGTTAAAGACGAGCAATACGTGTGGGCTCCTGGCGAGACAGTCACGCAGGTCTAAGCAAGATGAATTATTCTGACTTGCTTCTAACTAAGGCAAAATCGCCGATTGTTTATTCACTCAAGAAAGCAATTAAAGATAAATTGCTTTATCTACATCTTCATCATTAACAACATTAATTTATTAACTTTCAAATTGATGAACAAGAACAACGCGATACTGCCTGGTCATACACTACATAACTGTGATGTTTATCTTAGCCCACCCTGCTGTTGATAAATGTTTTATTAATGTCCGCCACCTCATTTTAAGTGAAAGGAAAATTTCCATTTATTAATAATGTTAAAATCCATGTTTAGAATAATCATAAATACGCACTAGAAATTGCATACTTCAAACAGAACACGGCAAGCGTAATTAAGTAATTGTAAGGTGATACCAATAATCATAGATGGGAATTTCAAAGGCAAACCAAGAGAAATGTATAAAAAGAAAGGAAAAAACCATGAATGACAAATACTAAACGAAAATTAAAAAATATATATAACTCTTTAAAATGCTTTAGAACGACTATATTTTATTCTTTAAATCAAGCCTGAGATAAATAAATTATTCAATGGTATCTAACCATTGACAAACATTAAAAAACTACCGTCTGGCACACGTACTTTACTTTAAATCAAGTTTGCGAGCTTGAAGTAAACACTAATTTCATTTTATTTAACCAGTAGTCGAACAACACAGCAAAACTGCCGCCCGTCGCACGCGTCTACCGGTTAAATAAAATGGTATTGGTGTTTACTTCAAGTAGGCAAAGTTGATTTAAAGTATTGGTACCGCCACCCGCGCAATCAATTAGTGTTTAATTTTATTGTCACACGTACTGACGCATATAATTTATTCAAAATAATTTCGGTCGTGTTACTTCGGTTAATTGCCTGGGAATTATTTAAATCAAGGTTTCAATATTGATTGAAGACATCAGTTCCATAATTTACATACTATAATTCAATCAAGTTTGCTATCTCAATGTATACACCTGTCACATTATATACATGCATTTATCAGTATAAACTAAGCATTGTTTAGTGCAGAAAAGGCAGTACTTCCAATAGACCCGTTTCGCCCTTATTGGGATCTCATCACAAACTGTCCCGCACTGGCCACGGACTGGGCTCGTACCAGGGCATGTCTGCTTCGGAATATTTTTACTCAAACCACTGAGCCACCCTCTCACACTAGCTAGTGTGACCCCATTCGCAATACATATTTAATGTACAATAAGTCTATTTGTTTAGCAGGTCGTATTATCGTGAAGCTACAGGCAATGTAAATCTATCCATTACCAATTATCTGGTTCTTGATTAGCAAAACTATGTTTTTATGTCCACCGTCCTGATAAGTTATTTTAGTGCATGAACGGCGAACTCTACTTACTTATCAATTTTTCTAATTTATTGAAACTTATATATCTAGCAAATTCAAACGATTAGTTCTCACATGAACCCCAAGAGTATTTCTAATTTATGCAGGGCATGTCTTTAATGTAGGCGGTGCAGTGTCTCTTGTCTACCATTACCGATTAGCGGTGGTATCTTACGTATGTATATAATTTGATACACCAACCCACGTACTGGCTAATAAGTGAGCAACTATGGATTGTATTACAATTAGTTACTGTTTGTGACGGAGAACTAATTTATGTGCAATTGGGTATTACGTGTTGCGCACATAGTAACAAATTATTTCCAATATGACTTGAAGGATTAACAAAAGAGAGCATGAACGGAACGTATAATCACGCGCATATTCGTATCGCGGTTACTGTCTTATATTGGTTGCATAAATCAAAAATGCATTAGACAAATCAATGGATTAACATAGCCTCATTAATTATAATCAAGGTTGCGATCTTGATATAAACACCAGACCCATTAAGTACTTAAATTTGCCAGTATAAATTACGAATTGTGTAGAAATGAATAGTGTAGAAATGAAAATTCATCCAGTAGACCGGTTTCGTCCCTAATGAGAACTCATCATGTACTGGCTCAAAATTGCTGCGGACAGGGCTCAAACCTGGGCACGTCTACTTTGGAATCTGGTGCTCTAACCACTGAGCCGCCCTGCCTCAATAAGGACGAAACCGATCTACTGGATGAATTTGCTTTTCGTGCGGCATGGTGGCTCAATTGTTAGAGCACCAGATTCCGAAGCAGACGTGTCCAGATTCGAGCCCTGTCTGCGGCAATTTCTGGCCAGTACATGATGAGTTCCCAATAAGGATGAAACCGATCTACAGGTTAAATTTCCTTTTCTACACTATACAATTCTTAGTTTATACTGACATATGTAAGTAATAATGGGTCATGTTCTTAAATCAAAATCGCAACCTAGATTATTTCAATTATTATTACCGACCGCGCAACCAATGTTCGTTTAACTTCATTTAGACACTGTATCAGATTGTGGCAGTAGAGTCGTTGTTCAGTGGCAGCAAATGTGAAAGCCGACCAAAGCAGCCGGAAATTCTGATCGAAACAATAACCATTTATTTAGCAAATAAACACATAATTATATAGCGGATAATTTCTCCTTAAATTAATCATCCAACCTAAGCGAAATCGAATTGTAATATAAAAAACGAAATAATGACCAATTCTTTAAATCAAATTTGCAAGTTTGGGGTAAGCACCAACCCCATTCTATTTAACCATTCTTCGAATAACAGCAAAACTACCGTCAGTCAAGGGTACTGCACGATTCTACCCTCCATGATGGCCATCAGAGTATGACTACAAACTGACTAGCGAGGATCAAATCGCAATATATATATATATATATATATATATATATATATATATATATATATATATATATATCCGTAGTAAGTCCATCCCTCCTCAACGTGGTACGACGGTGTCAACCATGTCTCGATGGTCGATCGTACATGGGCTAACGGGGCTATGGCGGTGGTGTCACCAGGGCGTGGTGGATTTCCGACCGGCAATCGAATCTCCTATAAAATACCACATGAGCCCGACGACGGCACCATGACTCGGCGTGTGTTCCCCGCCACAAAGGGTTCAACAGCCACAGGATTACATGGACTCCTGGACAGTACCCCGTACTTCCGAATGGCGAATGAGCTCTCAACAGCCACCGGCAACCATGCAACTTACTGCTGCCTTGCAGACTGCGCTTGGATGTGCAAAGGCTAGAGGTGCGTCCTCGATCAAAAAGCCGAGTGGTGAGGGGACACCACTTGTACCAAATTCCCAAGAAACTCCATGAAATCAATGGAGCCGGCTTATCCTCCAAAAGGAGTCAGCCGCAGTAAACAACAAACATATATATATATATATATATATATATATATATATAATATATATATATATAGTTTAACAATCACTTATTGCGCTGGTTGTGGTAACGTTTTTTTAAATCAGGTTTGCGAGATTGAAGTAAACATCAATCTCAGTGTATTTCACCAGTCGTCGAACAACATAGCAAAAAATGACCAGATGTTGAATTAATAAGTGTAACAGTTTTGTACATAAGTATAAAAAGTCCTTTTGCAATGATCAGACGGTAGAGATGAATAAAGGGTAGACCAAAATTTTGTTCGACATGAACAAAATGTAGAGCAAAAATAAATGAGTTTTGCTCATTATTTAGCGGCCGAAAATGTGAGAACTGTAATGAAAAACAACTGTAGATAGTGCGTGAGTAGTCTCAATAAGCATAAATAGAATTTAAGAGAATAATAAGTAAACGACAGTAAAGTTGGAAACTTTCAATTTAGTAAAGGGGAGTACAAATATATGGACACCAATTGGTATAAGAAATGTTGAAGATTTAAAAAGGACTTCTAGCATAATCTACACGCGATGTTTTACACACACATTGACAATGTAAATTTGTTAACACTTTTCCGCCTGCTTGTGAGTACAATGAACCTGCCGGTATACAATTATCATCTGTAGGTCAAAAGCGCACATCTAAAACTGTGATCCGCCCCTCATGGTGTTTTTGCAGAGGTCAAAGCGATTGCGTTCAACAAACTACAATTAACTTTTTGCGATCTTGACTTTGTCATAAAGTGGTGCGGTTAAATTAATAATAATAATACAATTCATTACTATGTTATTCAGTTAACTAGATGGTAAGTTTTCACATTAAGATTTACACACTCCGGCCGTCATGCAGCTTGCACGAAATGGAAATGTTTTCCTTTATTTTTAATTTTCTGGTGAAAACTCCAGATGACTGTGTAACACTTAATTACTTCACAATATAGTAGTAGTTGTTGTTGTAGTAGTAGTAGCTGTTGTTATTGTAGATGTAGTGGTAGTAGTAGTAGTATTGATAGTAGCCTTGGTGGTAGAAATAGTAGAAGCATTAGTCACAGTAATAGAGTTATTAGAAAATGGATTATTTGTAGGTGTAGCAATTAAATTAGTAATAGCGTCAGTGGTAATAAATGGAAATACTAATGACGTATTGTTATTATTTATCTTTTAAAAATGTATATTATTATTATTATTATTTTATAATGTTTGTTATTATTAGTAATATCAACATCATTATTTTTTATTCTATCCGAGTCTTTTATCCGAAGAGTTTATACTGCAGTTTTTTCTATGCTTAACTGCAATGGCATTTAGCTTGTTTTAGTTACGTTAGATAAAATATTCGATAATGATATACAAAACAAAATTTTATTACCGCTAGAGTCAGAGAAGGAGGAAATAATTAACTAAATTTTCCACTCGTCAAATTGGTAAGTGGTAAATAAATTAAACAGTTATATGATTAAACTAAGCATTTTATAACGTAGAAAAGGCAATTCATCCAGTAGACTGATTTCGTTCATATTAGAATCTCTTCAGGTATGGTCGAGAATTGTCCTGTGAACAGGGCTCGAATTTAGGCACGTCTGCTTCGGTGATCTTAACTCTAATCACTGAATTACTCTACAGCATGTTACACACATTTTTAGGTTAGCTTTTCATTTAGTTTTAGCCTATATAGCATCACTTTAAACCGAAAAATCCAAATAACCATTGCCAACCTGTCATTATCGAACAAACACCATGCTACGTGAAGGGGTTCTTTTAATTTTAACATTTCTATTAGTGAACAATTATTAGTTGCGCAAGTGATGCTAAAATTTATGAAATCAAGTATGCGATTTTAATATGAACACCGTTCTCATTGTGAGCATACATATATCAGTATAAACTAAACAAATGAAATGAAGGAAAGGTATTTCATCTGGAAGACCGGTCCTCTCCTTATTGTGAATTCTTCAAGTACTGCTTGCACGAAAATGTGAACAGTACTTGAGTAGGTCCCAATAAAAAGGAGACCCTTCTACTGGATGAATTGCCTTTTCTAATTTTTATTTTAAAGAAACAAAAAATATAATTTGATAGAGTTTTCTTATATATGCATTTCGGTTTGATCCCCACTGGCGAGTTTGCCGTTGTGTTCTGATGATGATCATAGAAGGTCGTAACGCGTCATTACGTGTGACTGACTGTGGTTTATCTAAGTTGTGCGACTAGTGAAATACAATAGAAGTGGTGTTTATCTTTAGACAGTAAAATTGATTTAAATAATTGTTTTAGCCTACTGAAGTCTACGTAAGACCAACAAACAAGCTAATTAGTTTATGCTGTCAAAATGTGGGTGGGAAAAATTATCAATGATACAATAAGCAATAAGCGCGCCGATTTCGGAAAACGAAGGAATTATAATGTCAGAAATCCACTAACCAAACGGACTTGTTTGTTTCCTTTGTTCTACATCTAAGGGTAATCGTTAATTATCTATACTGATTTTCGAGTTTTCTCACAGAGAAAATAATTTTACCTGAAGCAAATTCAATCAAAATATATTGTCGCATAAAATTGCATAAGTACATCTACGGTCAATGGTAATCACCAATTGTTCGGACGCACTTTTAAATTTTGCCTGACAATTTCTTTTGTAACGGATGTCTTGGTTTGAATACAATTTCGAGACTTGCACATCACTTCATGCCGATTTTTCTACATACGTGCCATCATTGAAAATTTAGGATGAAATTGCAGTAGAAGGAGGAGACAATGGGAGAGGTAGAAACCGACTAGACATGAGAGTTTGCAATATTGTGTGTAGTAAGTTTAGATAGAATTCCGGACTGGTACCAGATAGAGAGAGAGAGAAAGTTTGTGTGTGTGTGAGAGAGAGAGAGATTATATATATACAGTAAAATTATTCTTTCTGATTTTTTCACATTTATTTTCAAGTTACGTTTGACGATGCCTTACTATTGAGCTAAATGTGTACTTTAAAATAAATATAGGCTTGGCGTAATTTTTCTTCTGTCAATAATGTCCCGATTATTTTTCAACTGACGAAGATGAAGTGTTTGCAATAAGATTACTCGGCTAGACAAATAATTACCAGAATTTCTTTGGACAGTGTGTTAATAGTCCAGAAACAGCGAAACAGTATTACAGAAATTAAAACATTCATTTGTTTGACAAGCGTAAGTTTAACTTCTTGAAATCAATTTGGTATCCAGTCGCAAAACACAGCAAGGCTGGCGTCAGTCGTATGCAATGACGCATTTCACGTTTCCATGATCATCCTCAGAGCACACGGGAAGACTCAACAATGAGGATTCATCTGTAAGTTAAGCAAAATCAGATATGCTGCTCACATCTCGAATAGTCGCGCGTAGATTGCACTTGACTGGAAATGCCGGCTGAAAAATTACAGCGCACACCGGAAGACTCAACAATGAGGATCCATCTGCAAGTTAAGCAAAATCAGATATGCTGCTCACATCTCGAAAAGTCTTGTGTAGATTGCACTTCTCTGCAAATGCTGGCTGAAAAATTCCAACGCAGTCACTACTAGCACAGTTTTGCAGCTTCTGTCACATCATTGTATAAAAATCATTGATTGCGCGATTGGTGATAACAATTATTTAAATTAAGCTTGCATATTTGGTATAAACTCAAATTACATTTTACCTATCAAGCAACACAACGAAGAAAAATTAACGTCCGTCACCAGTACCGACATATTTTTCTTTTCCCTTATGATTATGCTAGAACGAGTGCAATTTATGAGTAAGCATGAATTTATGGAATAATGTTATGTAAAGCGCATAAACGTAGAACTTGTAATCCAGTTGCGCACAGTGGACTTCCATTTACCTTTTCTGAGGGTGCCGATGAAGCCTAGGCTAATTCGCACTCTTCGATTTTGAAAAGCTTTCCAGCCAGTCTTTTTTTATTGCGCAACCTTAATATGTGAGGTTTTCGGCAACCTTTACCACATTATACACGGTTGGTTCTTAGTTCATGTGAAAATGTGCTTCTTTAACCTTCGTTTGGCACGAAAACCTCAGACGGCTATCCAAGGCTTAGATGGGTGTAAAAATTCCTGAAATCAAGTTTGCAAGGAAAATCACAATATAGGATATCTGGTGGTGGTGGTTGAGGCTGCAATATAAGGTTTTCCGGAGAACCAGGTGTTCAGATTGGTTGTTATTCTCAATTTTTATGGAATGCATCCTATCTGAAATAACATGGTTTAGGTACACCTTTCAGATGTAGCACATATTACATGAAGCGAGTTTGCTTTGGAGCCGTACTGCCGTAGACAATATGATGTTGATTCAATAATGCTTCAATCAACGTTAGTAGAGGAGATTGAAACGTGTGACTTTCCCAAATTTTATGACCAAAGATATAAATTGGCAATAAGTGTAGTAATGGCTCTTACTGATGAGTCGCCAATAAGCATGGAGCTTATGCAGGTATGAGATTATACCTTTTGCTCATACGGATGTTTGCATATTTTTCTGTTCCTGTTGTTGTTACTACGTATACGACATCTAATACATAATTGAACATATATTACC